>BGZK01001037.1:0-223797 GCA_005406025.1 Eumeta japonica
TTTAACACTCTATCTTAATTTGCTTTAATTTATCTTTAAAGGTATGATTCGGATATTCAAATGACACCATTTCGAATGATTTAATTTGAATCCGTTGCATTACTGTAATTTAGTAGTTGTTTGATACGCGTCAATGATGCGAAGCCATATTAAAATATTTGCTTAATCTATTATTAACATAGATATTTAAATATATCAAATTTATTCACTAAAATTATATTAAGGAACACGAAAAGCACGATTTTGACGTATGCCCGTGATGATGTATATAGCTACTTTTAATCGACAACGTGACTTAAACTATGTCCAAAGAGTACAATCAGTCGAAATGATAACTGACTGCTGATTGATTGTTTTCTGATATTGATGACTAGCGGTCACACGTCTGCTTCGCGGGGTTAAATTTAAATTAAGCATTTTTTTATTATTATTCACTCATACCTCCGGTTTCGCTCCCGTGAACATAGATTAGAACGAATTCCTTCATCTTCTATATCGGCCATTTTTGCTGCCAATTTTGATCGCTATCGAGGTCTTATTCTCGATAACAATTCTTATCACACTGTCGAGTCGAGTTCCCCATCTCGTTCTCGATTTTAATGCTGGTCTCGATACCCCATCTTGGTCCTTCCTTGAGCATTAATAGTATCTAGTAATAACAAATTACAATTTATACTGGGGCGGACATCGAAACGACAACAGAATGGATAAATACCATTTTCACTGGCATTTCCAAATAACCTAAGACCATCTACAAACGACTCCACATCGAATGCTCAAACTCCCAATTACAATCCGTCCAGCCGTCAGCGTATAACAAACATTCACACAAACATTCTTTTACATTTTTTATATGTATTATAAATGCCCTACAAACGATTCTGCGTCAAATGCTCATACCTCCAATTACAATCTGTCCAGCCGTTAGCGTATGACAAACATACTTTTACATTTTACATATTATAAATAGCCTTTATACCCGGCCTAAGAAAACCATTTTCACAACATATGCATACATATATTTGTAAGGAAATAATAGTTACTTAGTTATCATAATTTTGTCCTAGTCCTAATGTCGTCCGGGCAAGCTATAGTATTATTCGTAATTTTTGTGTTTTTGCCTTTTAAATGAATATAAAAGGACTCTTGATTGTCAATTACTGACTGTATTACGCTTACGTAAATTTGCCAAATTTAACTACAACCAGCCATTGTTGACATCCGGACTTTGTCGCGAGCGCCGCGTGTCCTGTTATTAATTAAGTTACTTTGAAACTATTTCTGGGGAGATCGCGACTGCATTTAACTAACGACTAATTGTGTAAGTTTACCAGGGCTTGTTAGAACTTCGCCTTATTTTTTAAACTTCTTTATGCCTTTTAAAACTCACTCTCAATTTATATACAAAAATATTTTACTAATGTAATTAGAAGCTTTTTGAATTAGAAATATTTTTTTTGCGCACTATCTAATATTCACATGATTTAGAATCGATATATATGTATGATAAATATATGTTTTAGTATATATAGTTAAGTTAGCATTCTCTTGTAGGGCTTAAATTATTTACATTTTGGTTATACCCTATTAAATGTAAGATGTAATTTAAATCATTTAAATATATTTTAATATATTTTAATATAACATAACGTACCAGCGCCCAGTCATTCAGTTAATTAAAAAAATATGACCTTGTATTACAAAAAAACTTAAAATCTAAACAGAATGTTACTGGGTTATTGTAGTTTAGTTGTTTAATAGATCAGTGTCTATTTTGGCATCTAGCATCCCTATAGTGGCGCATAGTTATTTACCATATGTTCAGAAGAAATTTTGTGTTGTTTTTACTTACCAAAATGGAATAAGACTGACAATAGGAAACTTATGCCAAAATTCGATAATGATAATTAAATAAACATACATTATGGAAAAAGCTTCTCATTTTAAATTACTGCTTTTATGAAATATTTCAATTATAAGTCACGTAAATTGGTTAGCAACTCCAAACACCAATCAGTGTAACGCGACGTTATATAGCCAACTGTTGAAAATTAGTTAGGTAAGGAGAATATAATCACTACATAAACATTGAAGAAACAGACGTAATATATATATAATATATATATATTACGTATATATATAATATATATATATATACTATATTTAAAAAATAGTTTTTAGAATGGAATTAGGCTTCATATTTCCTACGGATTTCCCACATCATTCCTATCTGCATAAAAGATTCAATAAATAAAGTATTGAAACCTCAACCAAAACTTGCTTCTTGTTTATTGAACACGTTTCGTTGATGTCAACACTTACTTGGTTATGATCTCCATAATACGATTTACTTAAATCGAAATGATCTTCGCAACATAGCAACACAGATTTTGGGTTAGTTACTTTCATCCACTCTGCACTAAGTTTGGATTCGTTCAGGTTTTGTTAAAACCAATTTGCCGGGGGACGTGATGGAATAAGAAGGGCACTTAGGGACAAAACAATAGTTCACAGCATACTTTTTTTTAAATAATTAATTTAATTTAATAACTGAAAAACTAGCTTTTAACACTTATAACATTTACTTAAAGAACAATAAGGTTTATTCTTGCGAACTACAGCGTGAAAATAAGCATTAAATGTTTAGAAATAAGACTTTTTTTTACCATCGCACTTTGTACATTCGTTATTTAAACCCAATATTTCTAATCATGATTTAGTAGTAATATACGTATAAGAGCACGAAATAGGCGTCGCCATTAAGATGTCAAGACAATGTACTCGAAAGTAAGATCACCGCCCTGGGAATGCGACGCAACTTAAGGCCGCTTACGCGCGGGAGGGGCGCGTAATCCACTCCAACGCGGCGGCCGATGCAGTACCGGAGGATAAATCACTCCACGGAAATAACGCGTAAACGCTCACCCCATTTGCCTAACTGGACGCGCGCTAGCTCAAACAGCGCCGGCCCGGTAGTGAGGCACGCGCAGGGCCCGCCCGGCGAACGTATGCCCGCCCTTAAGTAAATTGAACCGGAATTATATCGAGCTGACCCGGTCTCGCGCAGTAAATATCGTGTTGTCTACTAAAAGCGCTTACCGTCATATGGGAGGAGCTTTAAATGAATTAGTATCGATAACGTGATTGCACTTTATGCATGGAATTGGCTAAGATGGCTTTTAGACCTGTCGCCCTTGTCGAGAAGATATTATTTTATTATTATTTATTTTATTTTATTTTTGGGACTATTTTGGCTTCGTGTCGTGTTTCTATCGGAGTAATCATAAAATAAATGCGGCTCATACAAGGAACTGTCAAATCATACAAAAACCACACTATACATTTTTTAAATCTGTTTACTAAGTGAGACACTTGTTAGAGTATGTAATGCATTTGTACAATATAGACGATCATAATGAGCCCTGAAATTTAGCTTTCGTTAAAAAACGACAAGATTATGAAAGCGCCCGCAGTTACGAAATTATTACTGGGAAACATTTTGAACAATGACATTAAACTTAACGAGGGGCTTTGAGTGAGAGAGAGACACTTGCTAACATTATATTTCCATAATATTTGTTCGAGCTCCTGTTCCAGAAAATGTTTTACACGAGATTCTCGTACACTCAAGAGTGGCTTTCCTTTTATTTTAGAAATCTACAATGAAGTATTGTTTATAGTCGAATTTCACAAGACATATACTCACTCTTTTAGCTTTTCTGTTAAAGTATTTTAAATGGATTGCATTGAAGTCTGTGTTTAGAAATCTATAAATTAAATTCTAGATTAGGTATCGAGTATAAAATGTTGTTAATAACATCTCATGATGCGTGCAAGTGCAATTATATACCTATGCAATTATATATAATTACAGCCTTGTATCCATTCTTTTGTTGATATTCTTGTTTTTTTTTTCTTTTGTAATAAATAATCCGACTACAAGCACAACTTTCCGTTTGTGATCTATTTTTCGTAAGATGCAGACCATTTTTTTCGATGTCTTCAGACATGCTGAACTGTTGACCGAGGCTATTTAGTCTGCTTGGTGTTCACAAACGCATTATACTAATTTTTGAAGTAATGCACGTCGAACGCTTAATACCTGTATATCGTGAACAGCGCACATCTAAAGCGGCAATGTATTAAGTGCAGTCTATAATATCAGAGATGGACAAGCTTTTTCCGAAACAATGTAATTTGATTTCGGCGAACGACAGACTGCTGGGTATCGTCTTTTCACTTACATAGTCTACAGTCATATCTGAAAAGCCCCATACACGGTGTAAAATTTTGAAAATAATATAAATATTAGGGTTGAGAGAAAGCATCTCAACTCCAACCGCTCGTCGACCATATATTAGGTTGGGAAAAAAAAGGTTTTCGTATTTCATAATTAAAAAGTTGCAGTAAAATCTCTTTGGTTATGCGGTTTGTATCTAGCTAGTTTTGATACCATTAAATAGATTTTTTACCATTTTTTTTTAAAAATTGGTTGTCTGTAACGTCGGTTTACGAACGATAATTTTACGTGATAACGTCATAAGAAAACATTAATGAAAAATTCTATTCTTTTATGAATTGAATTCAATTATCATCACTGAATTATCATTATTTTGTATAATACAAAGGAGTTAATTTAAAATTACAATGTTTTCGATAAATTAACATTTGCACTTATTAATTTAAATATTTTTCAACTTAAATTATACAGTAAAGAGATGGATGCGTCACAAGCCGAACGCTTAGACCGATCGTGCCTCTCTATTGTTCCGCGCTCTCGCTCGCACGCTCGGATCAGGCGGAACGCGACAATGAATCATGTTTTTTCGTGCGTGCAGCCGGCGTTCATCGATTTGTAAGACGTTAGCTCGTCAACAGAAAAATGAAAAATGAATACAGTATCCCGCCATTTTTAAGGTTCCGAGCCGAAATGGTAAAAATGGAATCGTTATAGTTTCTTCATGTCAATTCGTCCGTCCATACATATATCACAGGTATTTTATTTAAAAACTACAAGATGTATATTGATGAAATCTATAGTGTAGATGTCTTGGACAAGCCGCTATTTAGGTTGGTAGCTTAATAACAAAAATAAATATCTCTAAGGGGGCACTCCATGCATGTAACAGAAGCTAAATTTTTTTTAGCAAACATATACGTGTGGCACATACTTCTACATTTCTTTTAAAAACATTTTATGGTTTTTAAGCAATTTTTTTCATTAAGTGAATATTTTCTCCGAAATTAGCATAAATTGTGTCCCCCCCTTCATGTTTTAAACTGTAACTCCAAAAAATTTACAAAGGTAGTACTTGTTAAATACTTTCAAAGAAAATTATTTTGAACATGATCATATTATTAGTTTTTGAGTTATTGCCGAAAAACTGCGTTTCTCAACAAGAGGACGCAAGAGCTACGAAGATACGCTCTTTTGCTGTCTTTTTTTAGTTTACTCTATTTTCAGAGTAATAGTCGACCTACTTACTTTTTTCTCTAGTTATAGAGGACTAAAGTGCTTATAGGTACTTATTATGTGCGGGAAATAAATGTAACAACGTAGTTTTTTTCATTTGAAGTGCATTTCTTTATAGTGACCGATTCAGAACCCTATATTGAGCGTGGCCCGACATGGTCTTATCCGGTTTTTGTCCATTGTTTTTATGTCGATCAAAATTAGTGAATCTAAGGTATAAATTCAATACATTTTGAAGTTTTATTACAGAAAAGCGAAAAATGCTATTCCACCGCCGCATATGCGTCTATTTATTCAAGGGATCGTCCGCTAATTTTCTACAATTCCTATATACATCGTAACAAATATTTGTTTGTTTGCTATCGGTTACTATCAAAAACAAATGAAACGATTTTGGAATCAATAAAGATAATTATAACTTAGCAAACAGAAAGTTTGGAAGCAATCAATCGTCCCTCAGGACTCGGATCTGGCGGAGTTGGCGAACTGAGCTCGTCCGGATCGCTCCCGGCGGGACGATACCTGTGTCGGGTAATATCGTTGGCCGCATCAGAATTTCCAATGGCGATGAATGAGAAAATAACGGAAAATAACGCGGAATCATCGGCGATCCCGCCTGCTGGGCCGCCATCTTGAAACTCGCTCGCTTCAACCAGTTTTGATACAATAAAGGGTACCCGAAGGTAGTTTCTGAATTGTATGAGTGACTGATTGAGTGAGAAGGAAAATTAAAGTTCATAAACGGATAATATTAAATAAACTATAGATATTGTTTACTTCTAAAAGAAACAAATGTGCGTGATATTTTAAAAATCCTCCGTTTAAAATAAAAGAGATGTGACAGTTAAAATTTGACTAACTAAGCTTTTAATTTTCTATACTTTTTTTTTAATTTTTAATATTTCTAAATGGGACGTTTTTTTCGTTAGCATATTCTTTAGTCATGGAAGAAATATTAATTTCGTCTTTACGTTTTGTTGTGGATTCCAATATTTGATGCTTTTGAAATTTAATCAAAAAATGCAAATTTTGTCAGTTAATAAGTTTTATTTCGTTTTTAAGGAACGGCATGTAAAATTACAAATTTCTTTCTTTTCTTTTTCACATTACTCAAAATTGAATGATATAAGTATTTTTTTTTATAATAATGTTACTTATGTAGAAACCCAGGTGTTTTCGTTAGAAAACTATTGTAAAGTTTATCAAAAGCCGACTGTCTGATCTTAAATCGACGATAGCTTTTTTTTACCTCGATTTTTTTTCTGAAAAGCGCAAGTTGTTTTCATTAAGTTTTAATTGAAAGCTCTCTCTCTTTAAGAGAATATAGAAAATTTTCGCGATAATACGTAATTGAGGAGGAACGCTAAGTATACAATTTTCGTTATTAATCTTTTTCACGTTCCGTGTTTTGTAATAAAAAAAAAGAACCGTAATAAGATTCATATCAAACATGTTTGCTTCTGTTCTGAAACGGTCAAAATGCCTGTAATCTTAAATCTATAAACATCACTTACATATTGTTTGTTTTTCGTAGTAGCCGAAACAAAACATGTGACCGCAGAAAGCAAAGGCTTTGACCGGTTTGTTTTTCGTGGTAGCCGAAACAAAACATGTGACCGCAGAAAGCAAAGGCTTTGACTGGTAGAAAAACGAATAATGTAAAGTGTCAATTATTTGATACCCCTTAGAAATTGATTTAACTGCGTACACGATTTAAAAATGTAACATTACATTTCACGGAATTACTACAAAATATTCAAAAGTTTCATATTTGTCGTGAGAGTACAACACCTCTCCTATACACAAGTGGCACTGGTTTCGACCATCGAGATACATTTAAAGGTGTTTAGAAACATAATTGTAAATAAGATATACGGACACCAATAAATATTTTTTTTAAAAAGTCGCAACTGTAAGTAGTTGTAGAATATGTCGTACCTTTATTTTAGAAAATTTATTAATAAATTATCCACTTTTTTATTAAACGATTTGTCTTGTACGATAGAAACCCTGAAGGAGACAAGCGAGTGTCATTTAATTTTTTGTAGGATAATCCACTGAAATTTTAAAAGAAATAAAAATAATTTAAATACAACAAATAAAATTCCAAATATTGTAAATTCAACAGAAACTTAATTGTGGAAAGTAATTCCATGAATTCGAAAGCAATCATTTGTCTGAATTCTTGTAATTTATTTACATGTAAATAAAATTAGTGTGTGTCTATTTCAAAATTAAAAACGTTTTTCAAGTCCATACTGTTATTTGTACATACCAAGAGTCAAAAGGCGTCCAAAATAAAAATAAAATGCCTCTCCGTGTATTTGTCCAGGGTAATCTTCAAAACGGCCGAACTGATTTCGATGAGACTTAGACTTCACTCGAATATAAAGGGGCTTATAGAACTACATGTAGGGTACCTTTTATCTCTGGAATATTTATGCTTCCTGTTTTAATATCGAGAGACCCTTAAAAGTAAGATGATTCGAATAGAATTGAATGAAAAGTGACACCGGATCGGATTCCAGATCTAGACCAAGGTGAGAGCGGAATCGGTGTCATAATCGATACAGTGTCGTCAGTCGATCTAAAAGATGTGGAAATTCATTCTATGTCTAAGCGGGCGAAGCCGCGAGCTAAAGATAGTGTGTCTAGTGACTAAATAAACTGGACGACATCGTATAACAGACACACAAACGCCCACTCCAGCGTGACGTGTCACTGCCGGTGCAGTAGCGCCACCTGCGCTATTCCGATGAACTAAAAAGCAATCATTTCATATATGTCACATGTTGCCCCCACACAAATATCTCGACGGTCCCGACTGTTCTTTACTCCCCACAAACGCCACGGCAAGCGATGGACCCCGCAAAAGATACAGAGTAACAGTTTATACATTTGCAAGGGGAAAAATGTGTTTTTCTCGGGAAACTTTTTCAACGGCGAGCTGATGAGATCTCTGATGGATTTCCCTAATATATTTTCTTGTAATTTTATTCGTGCGCCTAGTTCGCGATAAACTTTCCCGATTTCCACCTGAGAATATTCTTCCGCTTCGTTTATTACGACTCGAATAAAAAAAAAAATTGTAGAAATGAATGCGGCACGCAGGATTTGGCAGCTTTTGGAGTTTCAATTAATGCTTAAAAATAAATGCATAGAAACTTTTTGCTTTTACGCATTATAAATTATCTATTGTTAATTGTGCTTGTAAAATCTATTAGTCGGAACAATTTTGTTATCAAACAGCAGATTGCGACAAATAATTTAGAAAATGTAAAATATAAGCAGGAAAGTTACGTCCGTTTTATATTTTCTGTTTCAGCATAACCACACATAAACTTTTTATGCAATCAAATTTAGTCTATGTAACACTTTCGATAGTTTCAATAATAACACTTTCCTAGTCAGATATTTACATGAAATAAAATTACAGTCAGTCATTGAGGACTACCGACAAAAGTGAAAACTTAAAACCATGAAATAACAGTTTTTTTTTTTCATGGATTCATAAATTAATTATAGTATCGAAAATAGTTTTACTATAATAAAAATTATAATGAAGTTAGTTAAAAAACTGTACATAGATACGTATTAAGTAATGTACAACCTTCAACGAGGACTGAAGATACCTAGTAATAATTTACGTATATTTTACACCCAGGTACGTACAATGTATTCGATGCAACGGATTCGAGCGAGGTTTGTTGCAATATTTGATGCAGTTTTTTTCAACCCAAAGAATATTTAGATTTTAAAAATAGTGATATTTTAGATTATTTAAAAATTATTTTGAATAAACATTATTTTGGAACATTTTCGACGCGATATCTTTAAATCAGTGTCAACGATTTCGGGGGAAATTATATATATTCAGCGCAATTTTTCAGCATAAAAATAGATTTATTTTGAAAATCTTTCTTTAGAAAAATCTAAAAAACATTTGAAAAACAAATTTTTATATGCCATATCTCTTGGAAAAATAAACTGGTTTCGCCTGAGTTTTCATTATTTAACGCAGTGTTATCGACAATAAAGCTACTTTTATTTAGGAATCGATCGGTTTCATAATATAGAAAACTTTGAAAAACATTTTATTGAAAATATTTTTTTAAGTATTCTCAAAATCTGCTAGAAAACTATTGAAGCGTATATATCAAAATCAAATGTTAGACATAATTCAATATCTCTTGGTATATTATTTTATTTATTTTAAACATACCAATGAGAAAATTAGCACCGATGACCAACGTACGCATGAAAAACGAATTAGCCTTTAAGCACTACGGGCTAATTTTTTTATGCTTTTTCTTATGGAGGTAACTATGCTCTGAGATCTAATGTTATATGAGTACTATCATTTTAAATCACTGTTTTAACTGGATTAAAAGGATTTTATGTGTGCGGGTAAGTGTAGAAAGTCATTCATAAAAAATGATTAGAGTGAGGAGTATAAACAATTTTTAATAGTTAAGGTTCCGTACATCACAGGGAACCCTTTTAGAATCACTTTGTAGTTTGATTTTCCATCTATCTGTCTGTAAAGATCCTTTTCCTCAAGAACTGTTCTTGGTTAGACATTTATTGGTAATTTCAATCAACGGATAAAAGTCATCCATCATCTAAATTATCACCTGACTGAATATAGAAGTAAAACAATAGAACCCATTCCCTTGGTATGTATCTTTAAGTTTTGATTTATTTATATTGTATTTTATTCTACGTATAGCTCTGAGAATTGAAAAGTTAGCCCTAAATAGATTGCTTGCGCACAGCGCATGTACCTGCTAAAACTCGATCAGATGACCGCCCCTATCCATCCAGCAAAAGTCATGTGGCTATAGATAATCAGTGCTACCCGTGCAAAGCCGAGGCCGGTCGCTACTAATCTATAAACATTAATATGAAACGTTTAATGTAATCATAAAGGTGATCTTCTTTTAAGGAGATAACAACTGTGTCTGATTTATTTTTAGCTGGAATCGACTCCAATAACAACTAATTAGTTGTTTAGATATATATATGTGTATAAAATCACTAAAAGTAAAGGCATGGGTCGTATTATTGGGACTTGACCATTCGACGCGGAATCGTTTGTAGTTGTAATAAGCCATTCACAATAGGAAAATGTAAAAGTATGTTTGTGTGGATGTTTATTATACACTGATGGTTGGACGGATTGTGATTGGAACTTTAACAAGACCGTGATCGGGAGTAGAATTGACAGCGAGAACGGCTAATATTAAAAATGAAGGGATTCATTCTATGCACGCGCGACAGAAACCACGGGCATATCTGAATCATAAAAAAACAGTTATTTCTGAACATTAGTTTACGCCTAGGAAGCGGGCGGATGACCGCTAGTGTATAAACGTATGATGATTTTTTTGTCGTTTTTCAAATTTCAAATATTAAATTTATAAAACTTATCTTTTATTGAGAAACTATAACGGAAATAATCTTAAAAGTGATAAAAATTCTACTCTATGATAAACATTTACTTTAATTTGGTCTATTAGAGAAAATGGAAACGAAGAGCCCACAGCTCAACGCAGTGACCACTGCTGATTTTATAGGGATTTTATCTTTTATTTATTTATATATCTTTTTTTATGTTTATAATTTTTTACTTTAAACTCTTCTCCACATATTTACGTGTAAAAATGGCTATTTCTATTGCGTATATTTTTCAATGACGTGAAGCCATCTACACAAATATGCCATTAAAGTTCGTGCAATTGATCTCAAATCAATGAATAAACCAAATATAAGAAACTGCTTACTTATACGAGCTTTCAGAATCAGCATGCCGATAATAGAGGGAATGAATAGGCCACACCGCTAAAGAGCCAATAACTAAAGACTGCCTAATTGGCGCAAGGGTGGTGATCCTACTTGCTGCGCCAGAGGCGTGGGTTTGATTCCCGCACAAGACAAACATTGTATAATCTTGAGTCTGGATGTATCTATGTATTATATGTATATATTTACAAAAAAAAAGTATTTGCCTATTATATCAACTATCTGGTATCCATAGTACAAGCCTCATTGCTTAATTTGGGATCAGATGGTGATGTATCTTTGTCCAAAGATATTATTATTAACTAGAGAGCGATTCTCAAAATACGACCGCGAACCAGACGTCGAAGCGTGTGGCCGGTGGTCAATTACTTAACGAATTAGAAAATGGTCGCGCACGGCCGGCGCCGTCGGATGGTGCCGGAGGGCGGTTGGGGCAGAGTTATGACACTTCATGTTATTCCCGAAATGTAAACGGTATTATCGGTGATGACACTAACGAAATTTCTTCTTTGAAGCTGCAACGACATCTGTTTATCGCGGTAAAAAAAAAAAGTCTAACTTCGGGTAATTTCTTTCAAGAATTCGCTTTCATAAAACTCACAACCGACGGCTGATTTTCTTTATTTTTCGCTGAAACTACAGCTCGTCGCCGAAGTCGAAACTTAATGGGTCCCCCGGAAATACGGACCGCCGGGCGCCGACACACGGCCCATCCGATGCGAAATTCTAATTTGCGCCGCTATAATTCAATATCTCGCGAGTTGTAATTGAATATTTTTCCAATTTGTCGCGCGTAATGGGGCAAGATTGAGTTGAGCTATCCCCCGCGGACGGCGCGCCGCCCGCCGCGCCGGCCCCGACTATAAAAATATATCGCTAAGTCGGCTTAGATTACCTACGCCCTATGCCCTGTTAGCTCTATCGCTTCTACGGACACGTCATCTCTTATAACTCGATCGATGCGTCGTAACCTAGGCACACGGAACTGTCAGGCTGATACTCCTGAGTCGTACCTGTGACGAATCAGCAACTTAGTACACGATGACACAAAAAATTGATTTCGGGCACCGAGTTGCCAACAGATTCCTACCTTGATGAGTTTATATCACATACAAAATTAATTTTTCTTCTGAACGAAATTAAATGAAAGAGAAATTATCTAAAAAAAAATTTTTTCAACTTATAAATATTGAAAATTATTTAAGATGATTTTTAGCGTGTGAAATAATTAAATAGGTTAAATACCTATAAACGTATTCACCATTTAGCAGTTTCCGGCCGGCGGAGGGCGCTGCAGAGCGCGCGTCATGTCGCGCGGTCATTATGCCCGGCTTAGGAGCGTATTGTCTCCGCCGGATGCTAGTCACGCCCTACGCGTATTTCGCCACCGTTCGCCGCCGCCCACGTTAATATGTAATTATTGCTTTATCTACGACAATTTCTTTAAAACATGATATAATTTGAGTCAGTACTACTAATGTAGATATTACAACTTCAGTAATTGTACCCGACTATTTCTAAATAATAAAAATAATTTATCGGACCATATAATCGATCGTAGAGACGAAGTCACTTTTTCTAACGGATCTATGTCATACTGAGTCTGAATAAGTTCACCTGTGTAAAATAAAATCAAAATATTAAATGATTCGGAAAAAATATAATAGGCTCGAAACCTCAAAGGATTTTTTTTCTGTACATTTTTAATAAACAATTTCTATTTTCAACTTTAAATATATAATTTCCTTCTGGTTAGTTCTAACTAAAAATAATTAATTCTGTTTGAAAGATACAAAAAATTAACCTGCAATCATTTTTATTGATTTACTTTATACTTTGACGATATTTATTCTTATATTTATTAAAAGTATTTTTTGAAGATTTTGATGATCTCCGAGACATATCAAGTATTAAATTAAAGATATTCGATCTTTTCTTAGCCACTGTTTCATGATTATAAAAATGGCTAACTTTACATCGACTCGTTTTAAGTACAGCACGTTCATGTAAGCATATTAAAGAACAAAGAACCAAATACAAATAGACTTATCCATATAAGTGCAGCCGTAGAGATGCAGCTCACACCGCGTCGGCTCATTCCGCCGGCGGCTGGCGGCGGCATACTAATACCGTGCCGGAGCTCACTGCGACCGGTTCGCTGTAATTCGTCGGGCGGACGCGGCGCTGCGGTCGGCCTTGAATACATTAGGCGAGCGTTCGACGTAACCGGCGCATTCTGCTGCTGCAGGCTCGCCGCCGAATCGATAGCCTAACGATAACCGCTCGACTAATAGGCGACGAGACAAACGGCGACGCCGAAGCGGACTGAAATATTCAGTAGACGACATACCTTGGAATTACTGTTCAACAAGTATTCGCCGGAACTGCAGTGTCGTCGACGGCTCTACAGCTACATCCACACGAGAGATATTAAAGGGGGAGGCTTAAGAATGTCGCGCAAGATACGGTATGCATCTCTCGCGAAACGCCGGCGCCAGAGGTTAAACAAACTCCGCTTATCGCGGCGCATAAATTGGCGACACGTCGTTAAGGCGGCCGCGCGCGCCGCCCGCCGCCCGCCGCCCGCCTTATCGTCCGCCCCGTAAACCGCCCGCCGCGTTATTACCGCCCGAACGCCGTACGCTACGACGTATTTTCTTTATTTAGGCTCTCCCGAACGTCACCGGCGGCGCTGCACCGGCCTGCGGAGTCTCATCTGCGGCGCCGGCGATAAAGAGGATTCGTTTTGGCACCGACCGCGCCGATCGCCGTATGTGGATCGCGCTCCGGCGCACCGCCTTGAGCGTCGCCGTAATTAGAGGCCAATCGTAAAACGAAAGGTTCGCGCAGCGCCGCAAGCGCTGTCCCATCAGATAATGAGCGGCGTTGGCGCGGCTCCAGCGCGCCCGTATTAGGGGCCGCTATCGTTATGAGTTTTACACTTTTACGACTTGTTTAGTTTATAGGGCCCGCCGCCGCGTGGCGCGCGCGGCCGCTCGCTGCCAAATGCTAGTTCGCGGCTCACCGCGCGCGGCCGCTCCCTAAATATTATCGCCGCTACGTGTTAATGAGATGTACATTTCGGCCTCGTTTGGCACCGCCGCGCCCTCGCCGCTACGCGCAAGTTTTTACATTACCCAGTCTTGACAAATGACAACGAATACTAGTAACTAGCTTTTCTTTTGACTTTAAAACACACGTTTCGTGCATAACATAACTAATAAAACCATAAAAATGTAAAAAGTACCAAATTAAAAGGAAATTAATAAAATCAAAATAAAGTAAAACAGAAACTTTTACCTTAAGATTCCTGGAAAATTCATCTACTATGTAGAATATTTCCAATTTCTTTTGACTCGTTTCCACGTATTACACCATGTACTACCCCAATACAGGAAAAAAAAATGACAATGGGCTGTCTTAATATTTGAACCATAACCCAATAATCGATAATCTAGAAGGTCTTATGTTGAGTATTAGACGAACACATATTGCAGTATTAACAGAATATAAATACGATTTAGAAAAAGAGTTAAAAAAAAATTAACAAATTTTCTAACTAAAGCAAGTCATATTTTTTAAGATACTCTATGACCCGTTACAAAATATATGCCCCCAAGTCCGAGATATTCTTTAAAGACTCCGAATCTATTGTGGTATCAATTTGAGAAACCGAATAGTCTTAATTGTACATCATTAAAGATAGATATATTAAGTTGGGGGAAGAAGTTCATATTTTATTTACATTTAATTACATTTTGTTTGACAACATGTTGCCATTTTGTAGGTAGTAACATAGTCTCATTGCTGTAGAAATTTTGAGACTTTTGATCAAAAAACTGAGATAAGTCATTTTGACAAGCCTGTATTGATGTTAACACAACCAAAAGAATATTGAAGACGCCAAAACAGGTGAAAATCTGATAGTGCACGGTCAGAGCTATACGGTGGATGCATTAAACCCACCCACCAAACTTTCGTAATATTTGCCGAATGGCTAAAGATGTGTGTGATCTGGCGTTATCATGCTGAAAAACCACACCCTTTCTGTTGATCAATTCCGGCCGTTTTTTCTCTACTTCTTGCTTGAGTGTCATCAGTTGTTGGTAGTAGAGATCCGAATTGATGGTTTTGCCCGCCGGTAAAAGCTCATAATGAATAATGCTCTTCCAATCTCTCCATACATACAACATCAACATATTGCGAGTTAATCCGGGTTTCGCTGTAGTCTGTGGAGCTTGCTGGCCTTTTGGCCATGATCTTTTCCTTCGTTCTTGCCATAGGTAATTCATTTTCCATCATCAGTAATCAACCTTTTCAAAAACGGTTTGGTTTCATTATGTTTCTATAGATAATCGCAAATGAGTACACAATTCAATAGATTTCTTTCAGTGAATTTTTGTGGTTCCCAAGTATCGAACCTTTTTTGTATATTTAGCTGTTTTCAAATGGGTCAGAACTATTTTGTGATTAATCCCCAGCTCTTCAGTTGTGTAGTAAGAACTACTACGCCGATCTTGCTCTACTTTTTCCAAAATGGCATCGATTTTATTCGTAACAGGTCGGCCAGAGGGAAATTCGTCTTTGACATTCAAATCACCGGACTGAAAAGGCTTTTGTTTTGTTTGAAAACGCTTGCACCAGTTTTGTGCTACTTTACGACACTACATCAGGTCCATAAACGTCATAATTATTTTTCGAGACTTGTGTCGCATTTTTCTCTTTTTTGTAGTAAAACTTCAAAATGTATAGAATTTCTACGTTAGATTCACTTATTTTGGTGGACAAAAAAACAATGGAATAATGCCGGGACACCGTTTCTACTTTTTTTTTTAATGTCATCTATTCAACGGTATCAAAACTAGCCACATACAAACGGATTTTACTGCAACTTTTTACGTATAAAATACGAATAAACTTTTTTCCCGGCTTAGAATTTAATGATATATAAATCGAATGTACCATCAAGAAAGCAGTATAAGCATTTACGAATTAAATGAAACGTTCTAAACGTTGACAAGACGGTAACAATAAACGCAAACGTGATACTAACAGACACGATAGTGCTCAACTCTCAAGACCTGATACTTTATCAAACACCACTCTACGGGGATTAGGACTCTGTCGTGGCGATACAACTCAACTCCGCTTTAGCGATATCGGTCGCGGCCACGACTCCATCGCCGCAATACTCTTCGAGGGCTACAACTTTGTTGTTGTCATAGTTTTTTTAGATAAGCTGAATATTTTGTAACTCCTTTAAGAAACTTTTACATAAATAATTCGGACCTTGGAGTTTTTCTCAAAAAATGAGACGTTCGCCTAGGTTTTTTATTAGGGTTCCGTAGCCAAAATGGCAAAACGGAACTCTTATTACTCTTATCCGTCACATCCGTCCTTCCGTACGTATATGACAGGCGTTTTGCTTAAAAACTACAAGATGTATATTGATGAATTTTGGAGTATAAGTGTCTTACATAAGCTACTACTTAGTTTGGTTGTTAAATAACAAAAAAAAAATATGGGGGGAGTACTTCATACATGTTACAGAAGCTGAAAAAAAATTTTATAACGAATTTGAATCTGTGGTACATATTAATATTAGTTTTATTTTTAAATCATTTTAGTGTTTCTCAAAAGTTTTTGTTATTAAGTTAATTATTTCTAAAACAATCGCTCCGAAAGTAGACATTTATGTATCATAAATGTGAAACAAATTACAAAAGCTTAATACATACGTTTAACGAAAATTATTTAGAACATGCTCTGATATACCGTTTTTGAGTTATATCTGAAAATCTGCACTTCATAAAAAAAGGACGTAAGTGTTATAAAGATACGCTCTTTTGTTAGTGCATTTTTTCACATCATATTTTACATTTTGAGACTGTAGTTAGGTTTTAATTGTGTTTTAACGAACTTAAAATTTAATACAAAGCTATGTATTTAGGTAATTACATTAAGATAGTCATTTTTTTCACTGCTTATATTCTTGTCTATTCCTTTTCCTTAGTGTGGGATATTGTTGGATAAGCCTTTAAAAATATTGCAGAGTTCTAAATACTATTTTTATGCAGCTATCTGTTTGCGAAATATTCACTTTTAAAGTGGTAATTTTTGTTAGAGGTGTCAGCTTGAAACATCTGAAAAAAATGATGATAGTATATATATAAGGATTTAAAAGTAAAACCAACACGGCATAAGTCAACACTATTAGTTTAAAAGTAATAGTCGACATACCTACTTGTTTATCTATTTATAGGCGACTAAAATGCTTAGCTTATACATTTCTGTGCGGGAACATGGAAAAAGTGTAACAACGTAGTTTTTACATTTGTAGTGCATTTTTTGTAGTAACGGCTAGGGAACCCTACACTAAGCATGGTCCGACATGCTTTCGGTTGGTTCTTCTTGGCTCTTGTGTTAAACTTTTTAATTTATAAAAATTATGAGATTTTTTTTCCCAATATCTACGTGAATGTCAAAAAAACGTCTAACGTCTATGAATTGCTCGAAATTTTTTTATAAATAGACTTCTTGCACAGACCGAACAGAAGTATATTCGAAGAAAAACCCCCGACACTAATGAAATTATATGAAGCCAGATAAATCGCCCTGCTCACTGTTACATAATCGAAACGACGTCAACATATGTAAGATACCTTTATTATGACCGACTCAATATGCCCAAATCTAGAATAGTATTTCAGCTGAAAGTCTAGTAATCCAACTACCAATACTTAACTGTGTACAAAAATCATTTTCCAACTTTCAGCACGTCGTAATCGGGTAGCAACACATAGTTCCCGTGCACGGCTCGTCCAGACAATATATAATCACCGTTACGATAAACTATTCATCGGTAGATAAATATTATAATTTTTCAATCGGCATCCAACACAAACAACGATTTCATTTCCAAAGCGTACTCCTAAATAAGCCATCAATCGATTCTCGCCCGAAGCATTCAACACAGCCGGCCGCGCGCCCGGTCTTGTTTCGTATCAGTTTTGTTTCGGTGATTCTTAATTAACATCCTCTTTTCATTTTCTTTGCAGGTGAGCCGGGAGCTCCGAACAAAAGCTCGCAATCCAGAAATGAGGGTAGGATGTATTGTGTGATGGGACGTGTTTACCGTTCCGAAGTTGAAAAAAATCCGCATTGCTGTAGTGCTGTATAGAAACGAGAGCGTTCTCTGTTTGTTTATAATAATGGCCGAACATATAACGAGGGCGCTGAACGCGCACTATTATTTATTATTCACTTAAGGATATATTTTCTCGAATACGGGTTTTTTTTTATTAAAAATCATATATTCTTCAAATCGATTCAACTATATACGTGAAATATAAATAGATACTTTAGATGTACAATATGAACACTGGCCTATTTGTTTATTTTGATATCTATTTTCACACACGACTTAACAACTTATTCGATGGTAATTTCGTCTCACGTGAATTTTTTTGCTGTTACTAACTATTATGTGTTAAACAAGTTGCAGTTCGTCGTGATTAAATGCAAATGATAATCAGCAATTTTATTATGACCCTCTTGGAATCAGTAGGCACATCGCCATTTGATACGAATGGAATGACTTACGACTGAACGTCACGAGACGGTTGGGAGCGCATCTATTAATAAGTTTTAATACTCCTGGCACCCTGGTAGGTGTGACTGTCTGCATTTTGCTGAAGATGTGCCGATGTGGCACGAAATGTACTTAGAAATAACGTTATAACTATTCAGCGGACTGAGATAAATATTACCAATATTAACGCTTGCTTCGTTGTCCGATATCTGTCAATACTTGCCAATTAATGTTCAATTCGTTAGATTCGTAGTGGAACAACAACTTGGAGGGTCAGCGGCGAGTTGCATGCTACACGTTGACACATGTTGCGGGCAAGCGTCTATGGACGAAATGAATTCACAAAATATTTTTATGGATTTTTTTTCGACGACAATTAAAATCGTCCGCATATTTATTATCGACTATCCCAAGCCTTAGGGCAACTAATTTTAAATGACAGCATATTAAAAAAAGTTATACTGTATAATAAAAATATGTATCTAAAGGCCGTAAATGTATATTTTGTCAGTTAGTACTTAATTTGTAACTTTGATAGTTTTTTTTTAATCTTTTTATTTTTTCCTTAAATACTCATACTATTTTGGTTATTTAAAAAAAAATCGTGCGTGTACTTATGTACGCACGTGAGAAGTTATACTTCTTTGGCATCATTAAATATAATTTTTAATTGCATGCAAATAATTAATTACAATAAAAGAATAAAAAAAAGGACTGGAAAACGATAAAGTCAATAAAGTCAGTTTAAATTTTAAAAATTAAATAAATATATATTTTCTTACATTAAGTTTAATATAAATTCTCTCATTATTCGAAATTCGAATTCGAAGCGGGCAGCTTCAACCTGTTAATTTTGTGTTACACTGATGCGCGCGCATCTTAAAATTTCACTCTCATCATTTTTTCATAACACACCTAAAGAAGTATAACTTCAAACAATATAGCCTACTCCTAAAAAAATACTTAAATCCATCACTGGGTACTATTTATCTTAATTGAGAATTCATAATGTAATAATATAACAATGAAAATAATATACCAATACAGTACACTGATTTCACTAGTTTCAAACTCAAAATTTTTTATGTCATAAGCACTAGTGCATTGAGTTTGAGACTAGTTAAATAATACAGTATATATTAATATAGTATGAATTTTGAAGTAGAATGCGTAATTAATAGCACCCAGTGGCTGATTGTAGGCCATAAAATTTTTCTACCCGAACTTCACCAAAACATAATGTGTATTGAAGGAAAAAATAAGAAGTTTTTTCAAAGAATCAAAATTAAAATTGAAGAAATAATTAAGGCCCTTACATATAGATACTCATTGGACACTCCTAGTAAAATAGCGGCATATAAACTAAGAAAATTTATTTACAAACCTATCACCAAATTACCAAATCGTGAAACCCGATAACAAGGATTATGTGCAAAACTCATTGTCCATATTATTTCGGTCAATATTATTTCAGTAACTTAATGGTAATGCATTTATTCACGAACAAACGAGAGTAATTCTAAATACAACTGAAACGGACTCAACTGTTTCTACGATAAAAAATAATTATTATTTTGAACTATTTCCGACATATTTCTTATCGTACAATTTTTTTCTCGCTAAAATTTATATCAACATCTCACATCAAAAAAATATCATATTAATTTTCTCTTATATCATCAGATATGCTGAACGCATATCTGATGATTGCTCCGAGGTAAAAATCCTTCTCGTTCTTCGAGTAGAAATTAAAATTGGAGATCGTGCCGCGCCTACTTCGTCCGAGCGCTAGCCGAGTCGCTCTGAACGTTTAGGAATTAGTTTTCCGGCTACGGTTTATGGCTGGCTTGCATTCTGTTTCGAATCTCCAGAAACGGGTGCGTCGGAATCGAAGACGGTTAATGAAAAAGCCGGGACTTCGCACAATCAAAGTCTTTTACTCGGTAATGGAAAATCGGGTATCGGGTACCGTCCATTAAATATTTTATATGCCGCGTTCTTAACTGTTGTTACATATTCCGCCGTCTTTTGCGAATCGAGTCGAAATTCTCGCCAAAATTCAAGATGTCTGTGAATATCTTTGGTTTATACGCGTACAATATCATTTTTGGAGTGCTAAACGGTGTCTTTTTACTATCCGTGCGTTTTTGATACATAGACATACCCGTACAAACGCTCATTAACAGTTTAGATTGATGTAGCCGCCTTAGGTTTCACGCAGTATTTTGATTTATTATAAAATAGAAAGGTAACTGACATTTCAAACAGAATAATGTAAGTGTTTACTTGCGAAAATAGTTGCGTGTTTGTTCGTTGACGGTGTGTGACTTTTGCGTATTATTATCGTTGTTCGTGTTGAATGTGAAGGAACTCCAAATAGCTTTTCATTCGTTGCGCTTCAGACGACCGCCGTTTGCGATCGCTTGGCCAAACCGGAGTAAAGTCGCGCAGTTAACCCAACTTCCGTCCGCCTCGCCGTCGGATCACCAGTAGTCATCGGCGTGTTCGTGTATGTAGACGCATATTCCCCACAGCAATAATGTTTTTAAAACGCACGCGTGTTGTCCGAACGGACACCGCGACTCTCTATTCGGACCTTTGAAGGAATGGATTTCCGTGACAGTTCATCAGCCTGTCTAATCACTACAATCAAGGTTAAGGGCGTCTGCCACCATTTAATTTTAAACTGACATTAACTGAAAAGTCACTTTTAAAATAAAATATGCGTTCCACGTCCTCTTCTCAACGATTGTTCGGGCTCAAATCCATTAAAGGAAGACATGGTACGAAGGTTTTATTTTATAAGTGACTTTTTGGTTAAGTGTCAGTTTAAAAGCAGATTGCTGAAGAGGCCCTGAGTATACTTAATGTTATGCATGTGAGTAATATTGAACTTAGTCTTTTTTATTTTAAAGCAATGCACCCCATAAAGAATAGATTTTATGATCATAATTCTCTTGACAATGCCTTTTCCGAAGTTTCTAAAAAGATTTTCGACTTTGCCACCTCTTCCACGCAGAACATTCAGATAATAATATTAAGTGTATCAAAATTGCACAAGCCACTTACAGATGGATAAGGTTTTAATACAAAAGCGGATAGTTGAATGCATAGAGGGCAGTGACGTGGCCTTATGCAACGCGAGGGCTTCGACCGTAGCCCTGTCGACCTCGGCGCGCCCCCTTGCCCTGTTCGTTCACCTCTTGCGGCGCCCGCCCAACTCGGCTCAATTTCTACAAACACGAGTTCTGATCGATTATCTCAATTTTTTTCTATTAAGATGATTTTTGCTATAGGACGCTAAATGTTAATAATCTGTTTTATAAACATGTCTACCCACTATAAATGGTATAGGGTAGGCACTAGACAGTTAAATTTTAATTAAAAATATCAATATCTGTATAATAGCTGTGATATCTTTTGATTATTGTTTTCATTAATTTATTCGTACCGTTCTGGCAATCAATTGCGATTTCTTCAAGAAGTTGCGTTTCATAGAATGAATAAAATGTTGCAATTAATTGTTGTAAATATTCTTTCCAAGTAGGCTGAACTCGTAAAAAGATTCTATGACATGGAATAAAATTAAAGAAATACCAGTGAGGAACACGGTGGCCCAGTTCGAGGTGGAGACGTCCTCTGGCGGAGGTCGCGGAGTGCGCGCGGACAAAGAGCGCTAGCCGGGGCAAGCACCCGCTGCAGCTGAGGGCCTTGCACCCTCAACCCCTGCGACTTGCACTCATTATTTCAGCTTGTCTTGTTACGGGAATAGGAAAGATTCCCTTGCAACACAATGCGCTACGAAAATTCTCTAACTGGAATATCTTTTGAATAAGCTCCTTGCAATCTTTCAGGACTTATAAGGTTCGCTTTTCAAAGAAGCGAAAACTTGATGCAATAGATTTATTCTCCCCCGAAAGATATCCATGTTATTGACGTCCCTAAATATCTTCTTTGATAGATGGATATTAATATTTCATAACATTAATATTTATATTATTAGTTACAATACATATATTAATTATATTACGCATCTTATAATATTAAAACTTCATAAAAATAATGCTGAAAAACATGTACTGCGACGACGGGACAGCGTCCATCGATTCGGCCCCTTAATTTAACGCTATTCGTTTCATCTATTTATTAGAACTATTTACTAATCATTCATTTAATGTGATGCTTTAGAACAACAGGGGATCGATTTGCGTTTTATTTTTATTAGCGTATTCAGTAAATTAAAATTTCGTTTGATCTACATTTAATTCACATTTAATGAAGCCCATCCTTGGTGCGTTATCTCCATCGTTCCTAAGAATATACGAGGCCCGGCGCCGATATACAGCGGGCTAAACTATACTGGCGACTTGAACAAAATAAGTTAGGATGGTAAATTAATAAAATGACTAATAGGTTGATTTTTTTAATAAAAATTTACTTTTCTTACTTCTAATGTCTGTTTGAAAATTTGGTTTTTTATATATTCTTGTAATTATTTGTGCTTCACAATAGTGTTTTGAGTGAATACTTCGATAAACGTAGGCTTTTCTCTCCGTGGTTTTTTAAATGTCTTTTATTTTATTTGTATTCCGTTGTCTTACCTTGTTTTGCAATAATAACAATGCAATTATATCCGCTACCGTGTTCACTTTATTTACTAAAAAATTTGAAAATGAAATTTATTTGTGAAATCTAATTATGATTTAACTTAAAATCACCTAAGAGGGAAAACCGGCCATCTGCATTTATAACGTTAATAATAATATATACGGCCGTAGATAACCAGAACGAACTTGGCAACAGAAGTTATTTTGCTGAACTTGTTTTGAGTTTGGGGGCCGGGCACGCGTTGTTTGCGCAGACGTGCGAGCTTCACTTGACCCACCGCACCATCTTGCGTCGGTACGAAGGAATTCATTAATATTACGAACTAATTTTAACAATCTGTTGTGTGAGTAGAAACGGAATCAATTGAAACGAGGAAGATAAATGTTCTAAAAATACATTCAAATCTTGTCGAAACAGAACAACTTTTTTAATGGATGCACAAACGTATAGCAGTTTCTAGTCCGTTCAAACGTACGCACCTACAAGTAGTGTTGTCTTCCAGTCGGCTAGCTGTTGTGGTTAAGGAATACATGTGGTATGTACTAGCCACACTGATTGTATTAATAAAGTTCGAATTCTGAAAAAGCACAGGACTTAAACTTTGACAGATACAAGCTTTACTACTACGTAAGAAATAAATCCGTGCAGGACTATGCATGCGTTTACAAAAAAAAAATAGAAATAAAATAAAGAAAAATGAAATGCGTACATTCATCTAGTTGAGTATTGAATTTATTTTACATTTACTTTGTACAAATTTTACATATATATCAAGCAAACGGGATACGTCTACTGTGTTTATATAACACTGCTTTAGCAAACAGATTCAATTTTACATACTTTATAGTCTACCCACGTACACTATCTAGGCATGCCTAGATAGTGTACGTGGGTATATATAGAACATAAATAAGGCCTGTTTTAAAAATGCAATCGGTATAGCCGCCCCCAATCAAAGACCAGAAATTGCGTGCGAAAGGAGGGTGTCGATAACTTTACGCAAAAAATGTAATGACGAAACTTGTGTGCTGGCGGACCCGGACGATATGCCTGGCAATAAACACTTCCGCGCCACTTCCCTTGATGTTGTTCATCGTGATCAAAAAAATTGTATACACCGATGGCGAAAGTTCTTCAATAAATATCTCATTTGGGAATCTACTCATCAAAATGGCGATATCACACACATCTATATTTGTAAAGGATATATAAAATCATAGTTATCTTAAACATTGCATAAGGGAGCTTATGGCATGGTTCATGTACAACAATTATTGCAGGAAATATGTTTTGATTAGATGTGGACGAAATGGATACTTGTGAAGTTATATACGCAATACCTACAATCTGTGAATGCTGATTTCTTATGACAACAATGTTCCAAACGGTCTCCAAGGTCGAAGAATCATATGTACTATTATTTACATAAAATGAAATAGATATACGAAACGTACAGAAGAATTTGATAAAATTCTTTGATCACCTTTAAACGCCAATGAACTGGATTGGCCGAAAGCATACCAACAACATCTGGAAAAGTATTAGTGAAGCGCATAGCAATTAATTTGACAAAAAATTAATATTTTCTCTGCATTATGTATGTATATAATAATAATAAATATAGTATTTGAAACGAATTAACGAATTTGATTTCAGTAATTTATTTTATTGTTTAAACTACTGATAAAACCGATGTTTAAATCTCATTATCGATGTTTTTCCTATATATATATATACCATGATTACTTTGTCTTTTTACTGTCGAGACTCCCCGGTAGTTTGTACCTACCTAATTTCTTACACGGAAAGAGAAACATTTTTCGATCAAGGAAATATTTTCTGATACGTAGACGAAAAAACTATCATGAGTGAAGCAAATATCCCGTGTATTGAGATCTTTTTTTTTTCCTGCGGAAATACATTTACAAGGATATTTTCCACCGAGAAGACGTACGGAAAAAAACCTGCTTCCGATTTTCTCCTCGCGGTCACAAAATTTAATAACAACGAAAGCTAAAAAAAATACAGATTAAAATTGAAGTGATATCGGTCGTTTGAGCGGCGTCTGCACACGGACGGATTACAGCCACCGTCTTTGGGAGTGAAGTAATAAACCCAGCTTAAAGTGGGTTTACGTTTGATGCCTACCTTCTGCCTGATATTTCGTTGACAAAGGTATTACGAAAAAAGCCGTCAATTACAAAATGCGCGCTCGTCGCGACGCCGAAGAAATGAAGCATCCTCTGTTATTAGTGTCGTCTATGTTTTCTTATAATATTATGCTATTATTGCTGCTAAGTTTTCTTTGAGTATGATAGTCGTGTCGTAGCAATCTTTCAGTATAATAGTTCAACAATCTTATACGTGAAAACTTCGGAAAATTGAAAGAAAAGCATATATTTCTTATTATACTTTTTCAAAGCACATTTTCCAATACACATCAGAAACCTCTTTGACATCTTTTTCAAATGTAGTCGTTGAATCTTCCAGTGATGAAAATAGTATTCTCTTGCGTTGATTTTTTAATGTGGGAAACAAAAAAAATTACTCTGTGACAAACCGGGACTATAAGAAGGGTAACTCATAAGTTTGACCGATGTGCTGTCTAGAAAATCTCTTATTTTGAGCGTCGAGTGCACGGACGCGTTGTCGTGGTGAAGCATTAGGTCACACAGGCTGGTGTTCGATCGCTCGCTGCTCACGGCAGTAAAAAATTCTGGAGAACATTTGGTAACATACCGTCTAGCATTGATACTACTTTGATCTCTTAAGCATACCGACACCATATATAGCTGTCGAAGAAAAAAAAAACTCGCCATCGGAATTTTGCCTGCACTTTTCGCTTGCTTAGTTTTTGTAGACGTTGGTTCATTTCGAAACAGCAGTGCGGTCGGCTGTCGCTTCCTTTCTGGATCGTGCTGATAAATTTATGGTTCATCACCCTTACTATATCGTAAACGCGCCGAGACGAGCTTACACCAATTTTTTTCTATTGTATCTCGGCACCATTCTACGACCTGTTTCTGAGCCCGCCTTTAACTGCGCCTTATTCAGCATGAAACTGTCCTCCTTACGCCAAAATTCCCCTGTAGAATTTCATGCACCCTTCCCGGTGCAATCTGCAGTATATGCTAAATCTCTCGAATTAAATTTTCACTGTCAGCACGTTCTCTTCAAATGGGCCGTCAGAGGACGACCACTTCTTTCTTCATCCAGCCAAGTTATTTGACCGCGCTTAAATTCGTCGGACCAGCGGTAAACAAGCGCTTTAGGCAAAAGCCCTTCGTCTTTGAACACCTCTCGAAGTCCTTAATTCTTCTAAGTTTGATCGACATTTGACAAAAAGCCGTCACACAAATACGTTTTCGTTGTAGATTTATTTTTCAACGACACTATATATTTTAATTCCACTCGCAAAAAAAATTGTAGGGAAATTTGAATTTGTAATATCCATATTTCATCTCTTTCATAATCAATCATTTTTTAATCAGTAAAAACCAGCCAGTATTTTATTGTTAAGAACTGTTTTTCCCAAAATATTTTTCATGGCCTTGTAATTTTCCATTACAATTTACGTATAAATTATATAACTCTATGCTCAATAACTTTATTATGCAACTATAAGCTATGTAAGGTTTTGTTGGACATTTCATTTAAATTTCTAACAGGTTTCCTGAAATAAACTAAGCGAATCCAAACCAAGTAGGGTTTGGAGTCGCACACAGAAGTTTCTTTAGAAAAAACATAGGACGATTTATTCATTACACTGCATTTTTATATGCAATATATGCATTTTATAGTGCACGCGGTGAAATGTGATTAAAGCTTTTCAAAATATACATAACTCGCCCGCGGCGCCGTCCGCATACAACGACATACAACGAATTCTCTTATCTTCTACATCGATCGATGACGTCATCAACCATGATCCCGATCTCGCGCCCGTTCTCGATTCCATACCCAGAAAAAAAACATTTTCTCACATCGAAAGCGCACGTAATGCCACAAATGTTTTTGTTAATAAGACGATCTCACTTCCGTTCTCGAGCTTGATCCCGATCCTGCTCGTAATTTCAATCCTGACCTTATATTGAGCTTGAATATCTCTTGAGTATATTTGTTAGCAATAACCAATCGGCATAAGTAAACAGTTCGTTCTACGATCACGCAAATAAAGTCTCGAGCATAAGTTAGTATTTTTATAAATTTTAAACTATATGTTGTTCTGATATATAAACTATATTACTTTAACTCTGTTAACGTGCTATATTACTTAACGCTGTTCAGCCATTAAAGAGTGGTTGAGATACAAACATCTAAGCATACAGACTCTCACATTTATAATATTAATAGGATAGTCCCGTTTTATATTTTTCAGGCACGGAGCCTAAGAAGTTACTTTTCGATATACATATTTAAAAAGTTAAACTTTTGGGTGAACAGCTCACCGCCTAAGCGGACTACAGCGGCATGGATATACGAGTATCTAGTCTGAAAACAAGCCAGAGTGCGTTAATCGCTTATTTACAACCCGGGAGCGTGGCGAGCGCCGACCGCCGAGTGCCCCGGGATTCTAATGAACGCGGTACGTCCTCGGGAATTCTAATGAACCGTAGGAATTGTGAGGAGTTCTAATGAAGCGAGCGGAGCGCGATGCGGGCCTTTTCGTTCTCGAATCGAGTTCAGCGATTCGCACATAGTTGCGGTGCATCCGGGCCCGCCGCCGTCGCCGTCGGTCGCAGTGGGAAGTAATTTCACCGACTTCCGCCGGAAATATCTCTCCCGGAGGCGCTGCGACCTCCGACTAATCCGTTCGTTATTTCCGCAATCGAGCCGTTCGCGCGCCACCCGCCGCCCGGCGGACGCAACGACGGCGCCCACCTTCGGCCGCTCCGTGAAACTCGATCCGGGCGTTTACATTTCAAAGGTCGTCGGCGAGACGGTCTCTATTCGGAACCGCTCGAGATAACAAAACTCGGAAGCGCAGTTCCGCTTTCGTACTACGATTGGCACTTTAAAAATTCAACGCAAACGCTTTTAGCGTGCTACTCGCGCCAATAAAATAACTCGAGCATCGAGAGCGCGCTCGAAGGAAGGTGCCGTGGGACGGCCCGCCCGCCCGCGCGCGGCGCTGTCGCCCCGACCCGGGAGATGGCGCCGCCGTCTCCCGACACACGGAAGGAGGAAGGATTTGCGTATCTATTTAACTTCGACATATTTACTTTAAATTAAAACGTGGCTTTGACCTATGAGATGTGCTGTTCTTGTTAAATATTTCATCATACTGTTTAACAGAAATAGAACTAACGAAAGGCCATAGTGACATGACTTTTGATTACATTCCCCAGTTAATTTTAATGTATTTATGTATTAATGTTATTCATACAAATCAATTATAATAATTGCATTCGTTAAAACTAATAGGGTATCATAGGACACCCGATTGAAGCGAAACTTCTTAACGCACGCTTAATATGGAGGCCTAACTCACGAAAAATGAAACAACACGAAAGAACCCGAAAATGCGATGAACCTCATTGGCTGTTTAGAAAATGCCGTTGTACACGCGAATCAGAATCAATTGTGGTTGTAAAATAAAATAAATATAAAATATAGGATATGTCTTACCGCTAAGTTGTTAAATAAAATAATAGAATACAAGTAAAACGGATATAGTATGAATTTTATATACAAATGAGATACTTAAGTATAGTACATCAAAACATCAGTGTCTGATTGTTGGGTCTAAGTCTTAATTAAGTTTTAGCGATCCTCCGAGACGTTAACGCTTGGATCAAAATATTACCTACTATAACCGTTACCTCGCTACTCGCTAATACTTATATTAAACTTAAAGGGCCAATACTTATTTTTCATTAGTTATTGTTTACGTCAGGGGTTTTTTACATTTTTACTTTAATTTTTTTTTTTACGTACGAATATCGATACTGCGCATGTGCCATTAGGTATGAAAAAAAGTAGATACAGATTCTTAATATACATTTGGGGTTTTTTTCAGTATAACTTTAATGTAATGACTAACTCAAAATCAGGTATAGTTAAAGTAAGCGGTTCATCGATAATAAATTAATAAAAATTCGTTGAATGAAAATTGTATATTGCCCGAAAATTTTGTTTCTTTTTAATCTATTTCTTTTAGTTTTTTTTTTAAATCGTCCAATTTTTATGTTGAAAAATCGAGTGTAGTATTAAATCTGTCATCAGTTCTTCGAAAATTAATGTAATGTTTTAAATATGCTTAATAATAAAAAATGAATGTTTATCAAAATAACAACTTACGGTGAGTTCCACCGAAAAGATGAAAATGCTAATAGCTAATTTCACCTTACGATTTGATGGAATGTATGAACAATCTGTCAAATCTAACGTTTAACGTTTACAAATTGCGTTTTCTCTTTTGCTGCAATCCGCCGTTAGTAATGTAATCAATTTTCTGTTAGTAGTCACCCACGTCATACGGAAACGTTGATATCGCAACGAAAAAACAAACATTTCATTACAAGTTCTTCGTGAATGAGTCACTGATTACCGAGTCTTTGATTTCGAAACAAGGAAAACTGAGACGAGACCGAACCATTTTCAACGATTAGCAACAAAAAAAGTTTCTCTTGACCCTCCAATCGCGGTTATTTATAGCCTTGCCCATTTTGAACGTGACACCTCTTCGCCGAACGCATTCGTTGTCTATGCCTACACGATCGCAGTCTATGGACGGGGCGAGGAGCGCGGGAATATTCATAAAGCGGGGTGCTCAGCACTCGGCTTCCGGTGCGGTTATCGGTGGGCTCGTGAAAGAGTCTGCGTACTTAGCGGGCGGCGTGACGAGGAGAGATCGTCGCCTTTGAGCGTCTACGGCCCGGCTTTACGGCAATATATCCAGTGCCGTTTCATCGAATCGTCCCTTCATAGATAGATCGGGCGCATGTTGCGAGACCACATCGGCTGAAGTTAGAAATACACGTCTAAGTGCTTAGGTTAATACTAAATATTTATTACGTAACTTCACTTCGTGTTCTTTTCCAGTTTTAATCTAGGGAATTTATTAATTAGAAGATTGCTATCCTGACGCTTCTTAATAACTTCTTTAGCGAATAATAATATACTGGTGTCTAAAAACAACTACTGTTTCTTTGTTTTCGACAAATAAATATTTTGAATTCAACGGATATGTATTCAAAACTCTTGTATCGATTTTGTGGTATTTGTTCATGCGATTTCCATAATATCTAAGTGCACAAACAGGCATTGTAACATTGATCTATGACATAGTGGATACTCATTAGCACCAGTTGTCTTAAACGTTTTAAATGTTACATCTATAACAATTATCTGGGTAGTTATTTCTCCCACGCGCATTCATTTTCAGACTGGGGACAATCGAAGAGGCTCTTATTGCTTACTAGCGGTCACCCGCCCGCTTCGCCGGGTGTAAATTAAAATTAAGCTATTTTTTATTATTCAAATGTGCCCCCGCTATTGCTACCGTGGACATAGTTTATAATGAATTCCATCATCTTCTATATCGGCCGAATTAGCTGTCAATTCTGCTCCGCATCACCATTTTATTCTCTATGTATAATAATATTAAAAAATTATTAATTACATTTAGCTCGGACTATAATTTCTTGCCAAATTTCAAACCTGCAGAAATCGTCTTTCATAATAAAAAAAAATCGTCGTTCGTAATAAAAATAAAAGCTAGATAACAATATTTTATATTCATCTTACGCGTATATTTTACGCCACGCGAAGCGAGCGGGGGACAGCTATTTGTGGGTAAATTCCGACATGCCAAAAAATATTTTTTTATCAAGTTTCAAACCTGCAGGAGCTATAAGATTAAGCATTTTCAATTGTTTTTTTTTTAATATTTGACGCCCCCGCACTGCCCTCAGTGGGTGGAATTTCATAAAATTTATTCTCGATTGCGCTCGAAATCACAAAAACAAAATTTTCGCAATGTTTCAAACCTGCAGGGGATTAAAAAGTTAAAAGTGATAAATATAGCTGTTACCTGTTCGCTTCGTTGATCATTCTTAATTTTAATAAATAATAGTAGATAACAATAAATATGAATAAGTATATTTTAATATTGAAAACGAATTGCAGCTTAAATATGCAATTAATTATTTTCATAGATTAAAGATAGAAGATTTAAACAATAATAATGATGATTGTAATAAAAAAGAAATCTAATAGAATACGGACAATTAAAAAATTTAATTTGTCTCATTTTCCTCTTCGACGTAGAATATCTCAATAATGGACAAATCGAACACATGAAAATGAAAAGGGGAGATATCATCATCCAACTCTACCCAGTTTCCATAAAAACATATTGCGTGCGGAATAATGTAGGTCTAGTGAAATATTAATAATAAACAGAAAAATATTGAATTTAATTTAATTGATTTTTAAGAGAGGTTAGGTGTATACCTTACTTGTCCAAGTTTAATAAACATGCCCAATACTTTATCTTCATCGCGGATTATAATAAAATGTTTATAGCCATCATTAATTGAAATATTAATTCCATAGTGGGTAGTGAATAAATAGTCTACATAGCCAGAAATGTGGATAACTTGACTGTGGAAGCTATTGTACATGAATGATGCAATCATTCATTCATTTTAATAAAATACCGTAGGACTAATCGATCTTATATATGGGTTAACATTTGCGCTATCACACGTTCTTGATGTGTACCAATTTTCATCAAGATTGGTCAAGCCGTTCTTGAGTTATAGGAAGACATACAGACAGACAGATAAAAATGAAAAAAACAGTATAAGATGAATCACTGAATCATAAAACGATTATTTATCACAAAATTAGATGAAAAAAAATGTACAAAATAGAACCAATAGATTTATAAAGTTATTTTTTAAACTTTAGTTACTTGTTCTGTTGGCTTCTAATGGTATTATACATTTTTCAGCTTCGTTACTTCAATAAATTATTACATCATATTTATTAGAAAGCCAATTCTAAAATAGCACCCAATAATAAATCGTTTAACGAGTCATTCTGTAATGTAGCTGTACCATAAATTTATTAATAGCTATATACAAATTATTTATTTATATTGTTGTATTCCAATATCAGCGCATTCGAAATAATTTTAAAATAAACAAATTTTATACCCAAGTTCGCCATATTAAAAAAAAAACGAAAAGCCTTCTAATTTCAACTCCACTCGCGAAATGAGTCTCACGCCATAATCTCGTAGCGTCCTGCTGCCGATTTAATTTCGGCCCCCCGAGCGGCGCGCACCCGCTGCCCGCTTCGTACGCCGTTCAGAATAGGGTACCTGAAAATTTTTAGTAGCTTACGGCACCTGATTTTGTACTCGACCGGGAAGCGGCTAGTTTATCGGAACTCGGTCTGAGACAACCCGGGAACATCACGCCTCGATTCTTACAAGACGAGGCGAATGTCGTGACTGTTGCTAAATATAATTAATATAAAAATCACGTACGAGACATAGTTTAATATTGGCTTTCGTTTAATCAGCATTGAAATTATTAAAACGCTATATTATTACGGAAGTTGATCGAACATGAAAAAGTAATTCGATGCCGATTGGTCATGTAAATGAAACTGTACTTGGACCTTCTGACGCGAAATTAGTTTCAACATCTGATGATTTACTTTATTTATCGTTGTCAGAGTATATAAGTCACGTTTTTGATTATAAAATTCGCGAAGAAATCGAACATCTATTGTAGCTTAAGAATTTTTTCTAAGTCCTTTTTAATACAGTTTTTCACAACTATACATATTACTGTGTCTCACGTATTGATCCCAATATTGCTTCTATGGGTTATGAATTACTTCGCTTAATGCGGTATATCATTTCAGACAACGATTAATTTCTTATACTCAATGAAATCCTAATGCATATTGATAATTATACGACTTCTAAGCAAGATAATAATTGTCAGTTCAAATTTATATAGTCCCACTGCAGGAATATATCGTGCCGCATTTTTTTTAAACTATAGTTCGTTGACTGTTAGTCTTTTAATGGCCGGGTAGCAGTACGGGTTGGAGATTGCGAACATTCGTTGTTATATGTGCGGTGTCAACGTCCAGGACTGACGAAGTAATGTGCCCTCTAAACCGTGAAGCGAGTACTTTAACCTGATTTAAGTTAAAACTCATCGGTTAATTCGTCCGCGGCAGAGCTTCGACCCGGTACAGTACAAAACACGAAACTCTGCCGCTCTGAATTGTCTGCGAATGATGCAATACGCAGGTCCAACGCTCCTCGATCCTTGTTTCTTCTCCCCGCTTCCTAATTTACGCTATTGTGATGCTTTCGCGACTAACTTTACAGCGGCAGAGTTTCGTGCGTTGTAGTGTGTACATCCTGATCGAGCCGTGAAGGTTCAATGTTCGTAAGCGTCACCCTTGAACCAAAAGGTTCCTGATCCGATCTTGACCACGACCGATTAACCGACGAGTTTTCAACTTAAACCGCTCACTCTATGCCTCAGAGAGCACGTTAGGACTTCGATCCCGAAATACATCATCACGACATTGACGCTAACGAGCGTCATCAGCGTCCCATCTGCACTAGGACAGCGTGAGATTCTTGACGCGCAAGGCCCTGTACATCAAAGCCCAAACGATTGTGGCAGCATATGCCGCTGTCACAGAACACCATTTAAGGGAGAACCACCATGAAATAGACAGCCTATCAAGTGGCCACTTTAAATATGTCTATAATCAGAATGTAACTAATACGGGAATACTGTCTATGTGCGCGTTATTCCCCTCCCCGCTGTCGCTGTAGTGTGGCGTCCCTTCGGTCACCAGTGCGCCACCGGCCGTCTAATAAGTAAGATAGATGGATAGTTAGACACGCGCTAAATTTTGAAATACTCTCCGCTTACCAAGTTAGTTGCCGCGTGATTTTTGTATGTATTGTAAAGGTCTTTGTACTAAAGTGAACGTCGTTATATTACTATTTGTTGGTATCATACTCATTTATTAATTGTATATTAAATTGAAGATTATATGATAATATTGCCAAATTCGTATATTTCTACGAATTGGACGTGCATGATCCCTTTGAAATGGACATGTCTATTTCAAAGGACTATATTTCATTTCAAAGTAACAGTATATGCATAACATACATACAAACTTTTATTTTGTTATAGACAAATAACAATGCGAAAAAGAGATTGAAAGATCGACGATGACATCAAAGAGGCGGTCGAGGAGGTGACAGTCAAAAAGAGAAAATTATTCGAAGTATTGCAAGGGATAGAGATGTCTCAAAATCATTTCTACACAAAATTGTACTAAAGGGTTAAAGACGGAGAAACTTTTGAGTATAAAAGAAACATCGGTAATCGAATTTTTTTTATATCCGAACAGTAATTATTAGCCTCGTACTTAAAGACGGCATCTAAAATGTGCCACGGCTTGACCAAAATTCAAACACGGGAATTAGCTATTGGAATACAAATAATAAGGCTGGTACTCATTGGCTTGAAGATTTTATGTACATATAGACATTCACAGTTGTCTTTACGCTGACGAGAAAATACGTCTCTGAGTCGCGCATCAGGCTTTAATAAAAGTAGTGCTTCTATCTTTTACAGCAATTTAGAAGCACTGTACAAAAAATATAAGTTCCCACTGACTAAAGTTTGTGCCTGGTCATAGCAGACGTATATGTGGTTACTTTCAAACAACAAATCGGTTTTTTTCCGATTTTGTGTACATGCCTATTGCAAAAATAGTGAATGCTTTTCACACGTGCGAAAATTTGTCGTGATAATTTAACGCACGAGTGTAAACGCGTGCAGCGCGCGTTGGACGCTCAATCGCCTACCCTGAGACGGCTGTAACGCGAGACTTAATTCTAATAACGGAATAACGGCAAAGTCCCGAACACCTAGACACGCAGCCGTATTGGATTGCAAAGCCCCTCGGATGCGGGGCGCCAGCGGCGCATTCGGACGACCGGCCCGCTATTGCCGGCCCGAGCAACGATAAAGGTCAATTAGGTTTCGGACTCCGCCGGCGTTATTGATCCGTGACGCGGTGTACGGACTTTAGACTCGTTTAGGTTCTAATTATCCGGAAAGTGCCGATATTAAGTCTTCGGCGATAGTGCGTTAAAGATGGCATCTACGCGTAATAATAAACTTTTTGAGTGTAATTTCACTGTATTTCAGTTTCGATAAAACAAGTTTCTTACCGAGCGACGAGATATTTAGTGGTAGAAATTACGAATCGACATAAGATTAGAGTGTAACATTTTTGCTGATGAATTTGGAAATTCACTTCTTATATTTTACTCCTAGATATACGATTATATTACAAAAGACACTGTTGAAGCGGTTCAAATGCAAGAATGAAAGGAAATGGTTTTTTAATGATAGTTCGATAATGAGACAACGATCCAAACTTGATAAGCAGCTGATCAATTCATTATTTCATAATAGATACCAAAGCACACTCTAAAAATGAATTGAAACAAACGTATGTCGTAGTATTTTTTAAAACGAAACTTATAAATTATCGTCAAGAATATGATTAATATAGAGCCATTATTTTCAAACCTTTTGTAGAGTTCAAGAAAACTATTCGAAGTGTTTAACTGCAGTTTAACTTTTAAGACAGTTTACATTTACCGATAACGGTCGCTTTTATAATTACGTACGTCACGTTATCGTGGCCGCCGACGTCCACGGTAAAATCTCTTTTATGATTTTTATACCGTAGGCTAGACGTTCAAAAACATTTGTGCAATATAATGGAAGAGTGCGGACGTCTTGGTCAATAATCGACTTCGGTTGCGTTTTCTATATTTACTGTATTTTAAACGTGAAATCCGCTAAACAACGATAAGGTTTTGTCGGCATCTGTTACTAAAAGTGAAATATTTTATGAAACATTAATAGAAGTAACATTGTATATAATATTCGAAAAATTGAATGAAGATGCAGATGCATTTTTCAATTACTATCCTACAAACGAGATCTCATCTCTACCAATTCAATTAAAGTAGTAACATCATATTTAAATATCTTTTTTAAATATTAAAATAAAAAAATAACTAGTAGGTAGGATCGCGAAAAGTAAGTGTACCGAGTTGCGACAGGAATGCTTGGGCCCAAACGTGCGGGAGGCGGGCGGGTGCAAATGCGTGACGCACTCGTATTCCAATATGAATCCTTGTAGCTACGCACTACATCTCAAAAATATCGCGACCATTTTATAGGGGAAGAGAACTCCTACGATAACGCCATGATAGAGTGGATGTGCCGTGGACGTCCACGGCATAATGTCACCGTCGACGCAATTTAAAAGCGTCCTCATATTTTTTCATACATTTGACTTCCCCGTATCGCCGTCGTGCCGTGGGCGTCCACACCATAAGATTAACGTCAACAGAAATTTAAAAGCGTCTTCATATATTTTCAAACATTCGACTTACCTATGTCGCCGTTGTGCCGTGGACGTCCACGTTAATATCGTCACGGTAAAAATGATAAAAGCATCCGATGAACGCTTCTCATGAGCTCGTCCATTTGAAAAGTCAACACTCCAACAAAAGCGTCAATAGAATAGAGCGTCATGAAAACTTGAATCTCTTCGGACCGTCTAGAAAATTCCCTATAGTAGGCGCCTATTGAAGACCGTTAAATCGTTTAAGTGATAGTGCATTGTAGGGAGAGGCGCATTGAAGCGCTGAACGAGCATCAATACTCATTGGCGCGTCCTTATCTGCAGCGGCGCGGACCGGCGGCCCAATAAGGGATGCAAATCGGAAAAAAGCACTGTTAAGCTTTTTTGAATAATAAAAGACTGCTGCAAAACTCGATCTTACAATCTTCTCTTCATGTTTCTTGATATATTCATATGTACTTAAAATATACAAAAATGGCGTTTTATGTTTAATACTCTACGAAAAAGAATGAATTTATCTGCTCCGAATTCCGATACCGGTTTCGCTATCGATGTCCATAAATATCTCACGTACCTATGTGGCTATCATCCTTTACAGATTGCTACTTGTCTTTTAATTTCTCTACAATTTTCACCTTTCAACTTCATCTAAGGACGTTTCAATTCATTTGTCTATTTATTGTAAATGAAACATTTGAATGATGCCGGTTTCGACATTGTCAAATACACAATACGTAATTATTTTTAATTTAGTTATTTTTAAACGCCGATACAAACGAAGGACTATTAAACGTTTAACGTGTTTATTGGTGTATCTGGGGGTCTGTCTGTGGCATCGTCTTGCAAACGGCTGAATCAATTTCGATTTAGTATTTTTTATTTCATAGTTGACTTAATCGAGAGTTTTCTTAGATATGATTCTAGTAAATCTGTTTATCAGTTTGAAAATTTTCGGCCCTTTTCTATTTTGTTGATCGAGTCTAATTTGTTATTCGGTCACTTCAATGATATTGGAAAAACATAGACTGACGCTGCAGCATCACCTGGAATTTTTAGGATACGCAATTCCGTCGCCAACTTATTAGCTTATTATGGTTGGGGTCATGGGAATGGCCTGAATGAACAGATTATACATAGAGGGTGATCAGGATCTGATGATGGAATAGGAAAGAGAAATGAGGATAAATTAGTGAGGGATTCAAAGCTGATTTCACGCGTTCAGTCGATGTGAATTTTGATATACGATGTGTACCGTTTATGGCGAATTAGTGTATATTAAAAAAAATCAATGAATGTAGTGTATCGAACGATCGAGTAAATACGATTTGATACAATACGGCACTGAATATATCCCCGATTACAGAGGTCGAACCATAAACTTTGAAGATGGTTAAAAAAAATCAATTGAATGAATGATTACGATTTGGTGTGATGGAGTCGGGTGCTCAATACAGACTACAAAACAAAACAATTGTAAAACACGATTGTATTTAATGCATTTAATTACTAGTAGTAACTTCAAATCAAAATTGCAAAGTATTACATATATGAAAGTATTTTTAAATAATAAAGTATATTTAGTACAAAATTAAAGCATCGAAACCCTGGTTCTCAGTCTTTGCTATTTTGCTAAAGACGATCTGTTATGAGGGATCATTGAACAGTTTTCTTTAGTTGATGTTAACATATTGAAACAACCTACAAACATTTTACACAACTTACTGTCACTTAAATTTGGCCTTTTGCAAAAGATCTTTTGTCTAAATAAACCATATATTTTGCTACTATATTCCCTTGCAACTTGTAGACAGTTGTCGATCGTAACGTGTCTGATATCTACTTTATTGAAGTGAAATTTCTTTTGAAACGAAAATGAGATAATTATAAATGTATATTAGGCTATGAGAGAATGAGATATAATACGTTATTATATAGCTTCCGTATCCCTCGTCTCCTCTTTATATGATAGTTCGTATTAGTTTGCGTTCCCACTACTCTACCGTCGTATAAGGGCCCGTACACACACTGCATACCATAGAGACTAGACTCCATGATGTATACTATATTCTTAATCTACTCGAAACACGTACAAAGAGAGTGAGAAAGAGAAACGTTGAAATGTATAGAACATTATTTTCAGTCGGATCATAGTGACTATCGCGCATTTTTAAAAATTATTCTGTGTTATATATATATATTTTGGTTATTTAAATACATGAATATTTATTAGCGATCGCTCGACACGAAGACACTCTGATCGAAATATTATCTCCTTCTTATATCAATCCTAAGAGGTAAATATGTATTATTTTTTTTACTTTTTATAATTTTTTATGTCGAGTTTTTTTTTTAATTAAGTTTTATATCTAAATTTATATCGTCATGTCTTGCTTGCATATTTTTCATTGACTCTCTCAGCGGCACATTACAATTCGTGCCTACCGAGCCTTTGACAGCCCTGAGCGAGCAATGACGGAGGGCGCGGGAGGGTCGCCTTTGCAAAGGAGTGACAAAGGTCAATCAGGAGCGTGCGCTATGCGGGTCGATCGCCGTACGATTATAACTCCGTACTCGTAATACCGCGCCGTCGAATTAAATTATATTAACACCGATTTTACTGCAAGCTTTAATCTAATTTTACTTACGATTCGCGAAGCTTTTTGATACGTATATAAGTATAGTTAATCGTTCTTAGAGTGTTATTTGAATACCTATTAGTTAATAGTTTATCAGTTAAATGTAGTTATCTGTCTCAGTTTAACCAGTTTTGGCATTACGTCCGCGGTGCGATTGCAATCAACGGTATAAAAATAACCTGATACAAGTAAGCAGGTTGTACAAGAGCTATTTACTTTGCAAATTGAATTCAATGCGTCGGCGAAACACCGCCTCGGCGCCTGTAAGCGTAATTTAATCCGATACGACAGACATTCACAAACGCCCCGTCAACTCTACGAGCACAATCCTAGTCAGCGGCAGACGAGTTTGAATTGTTATTGAACAACATCGCCGTCGCGAGGCAGAAGGCCGAGGTGTGCGCCAGACAGGTGGAGGACGCGCGGCTCGTGATACAATTTATTTCCTCTGACAAACACGACACACAGCTCCATCTGTCGACGGAGCTGACAATAGTGACAAGCGAGATGCTCGCGACTGGCGCGCCCCCGCCCCGCGGGTCACCGCGCCGACTGACATTTTATTATTTTTATGCTAATCTGCTCGTTGCGCCAGTCGAATAAAATGTAATCCGATTTTTCCGATGTTACGCGGAAGCGACGTCAGTACCATGTTTTCGTCCGCCAAGAGCGATGTAGATAGTAAAAAAGCAATGATATCTATGTAAATCTGAAAAAAAAATCTTATCATAACGTGGAAACTCATAGGATAGATAGACTAGAAATGGTCAGTGGGCAGGTCGACGTACTTGAGCAATTTTTATTTTCTATAATATAGGACATCAATTAAATATGAATGTAAACAAAACATAAATGCACAGTTTTATTAAAACCTTTTTCGTTTGAAGTTTTATGAAGACTTCAACAACTTGAAGCCGACAACTTTTTTTTTGGTGGACTCCTTGCAACTAAATTTATTTGAATCTCAAATTCATACAGCAAATCATGGAGAAGGAGCTCGTATTGTAACATCATAAGATATATATATATATATATATATATATATATATATATATATATATATATATATATATATATGGTACGTATCAGTAAATAATTAAATTTATTTCTGAAAAATATTTGAATATCCTACCGCATTATTTACTAAACTTAATAAATAATATGATTGTCTATATGAGCATTTAAGTATTAAGCACTTCCATAGTCCTTAGACGTACTTGTAAGTTGAGGCAGTCCAAAAAATCTATTTGTTTAATACTTTCAACTCGATATACGTTACTCGTATATTCGATAAGATGGGGTCTATTTTTTTCATACTTTTTATTGTATGTGCACAACAGTACCGTCTTTTCTGCAGTAATATAATAAAGGGATATTACAGCAATTTTGTTTAATCATTTAGTATTGAAATGAATTTTATTAATATTTATTTGTCTGAAAATTAAGAATTTTGTGGTTCACAATCATCTTTACATTTGGTTTGTTTGTTTTTATTTGACCTGATTGATTTCTTGAATTGCTCTATTATCGTGTGTTATTTTTCAAAACTGAAGCCGTTAGAAAAGAACATGGAACGCGATGGTAAGTGCCCAGTGGGAAAAATAAATATTTAAGCACGTGAATACTCTTTTACTGAGAAGCATGTATTAAAAATTCGATAACAATATTATAAATCCTTAGTATTTGATTTGCGATTGTCAGCGAAGAAATTATTGCACGGAGCAGACATTTAAATCATGGAGTAGTACACTGTGTATTCTGCATATTTTACTAACGGGTACGACACATATAATGTGAAATTTAAAACGTATTCACAAGTATTATTCAAATAATGGAATAAAAACGATACGCTGCCTAAACTTGCTGACTGCAGCTATGATTGTGACAGGAGTTTAGTTTAAAGAAAACCTTTTATAATGTTAAAACCACTGATTAAATTTTGAAGTAGTTACTAAATAAGCGATAAAGTATCTTGAACACTTTAGAAAACATCACAGAGATAAATTTTCGTCCATACATAATTAAATTCTGTTTTTCTGTTAAGATTACTCGCACGTTAAAACACTACAGTGGCCTTACTTAATGCGTTTGCGGCCCATGTATTTACTTTCTTGTAGGTGACTAAACACAGTTGAGGGATATTATTTAACGATCGCGTCGAATTCGTAACTCTCATTTCAGCATGCGATGTTACTTTCAGAAACTAATCGATTCTAATCAGAAATCCCCTTCAGAAATTAATATTTGACACAAAATCGATACTGGGATCTACTGCATTCTGTCGATTCTGACGACGCGATGTCAAATTCAGTTTTAAATATCTAATTTTATTTAATTGGTATTTGCCTTGCAAAGGCCAACCAAACAGAACTCTTTCTACTATTCCTAGCCTGTTTTGTGTAAAATCTAATGTCCCTTATAATATTCCGTCTCACAGCGAGAAAATCATCGTCAATATACGACGGACGATTGCGGGAATACGGAATCAAGTCCGAGATCGATGTATTGTCGCCCATCAAAAAAGTAATTTCAACGTCGCCGTCGACGCGCGCCGCCGCGCGGGCCCTTTTAAGGGCGAATCGGATGAATAATTTTAACGCGTCAACTGACGCATCATTTCGGAAAATTAAATTTAAGCCCGTCGGACACAGTCCATAAAGCGCGTGCTTACAAATCTCTTTGTTACGACACCATAACAAGATTATGTCCGTTCCTTAACGGTGACGGCGCTGTGTCCGATTCCCAACGCCGCGTGTTTTATTATATCTCGCAATAAAGGCCCGCGCGCCCCGGCGCCGGATTGTTCGAGGGCGCTCCGCCCGTCCACCCCGCAAATAACTTCACCGTTTACGACCGATAAATATGACAATCGCGACTTCTTATTTTTACGACGAGAAACAGACCGAAGCGCGCCGATTAATATTTCGTGGCGCTCCGCCGGCGCTCTTCGATCCCGCCGCGGGCGCCGCCGAAGCCTTCGCCGGCGACCGCTCTGCGAATCGGAGTTCGGTGCTTACGTTGTCTTAAAAAAAAAATAGAAGATGGCTAATCCAAAAAATGAAGTGTTAAATTATCTAAAATTATTGAATTTGAAGTTGAGATTTACATTGTACAACGAACAAACTAACAGTGTAATCCCATTTTATTGAACGTGCACGAACTTCATTCGGTTCATCATCAATCCGTACTGGCGTGGTCACTTTGAACATGTAAGTCGGGTACCGCCACGCCCACACACGGCCGGTGAACCCAATGAACCGTTCTTGGTAAAAAATATACTGTTCTTGGTGATATACAGGGTTTTATTCTAAAAATGCTTCTAGTATCCTTTTCTTTTATATATATATTGCTCGCATTCCTTAGAATGGAAATAACGTCCATTTTGGATTCCATGATTCTATGTTTGCTTTTAGCAAATTCATTCCCTGAACGTGCCATACCGTGTCACCACTAGGAAAACCATTTTGTAACCGGTAATCACCAAACTTTAATTGTCATATTTCTCTCGAAGCATCACCTATGAAAGAAACCTAGCACCAGATTTGAAGTATCTCGGAATAAAAACTCAGGAAAATTATATTTATTTATTTACAAAATATGACAACATATTTTAACTAACTTTAATTATAATACATATAAAGAAAAAGGTAGTCGCGTGTAATATCAAACATTACTTTATAATCTAATGACGCAAATCGGTAATTTATTACACAGGTAAAATCAAATAACCAGTTTAATTCTATCGTTAATTAAAATAAGTGATTCGATACAATATTGGACGTATTTAGAAATGACATTTCAAATCAGTGGTACAATCGAAGCCAATCAACCTGTAAACACCGCCCCCACCCACCACCCCACCGCCCAAGGAAACCACTGAAAGATTGTTTCAAGTACGTGTACAACCCCAGCCGAGTGCTGTACAGGACGGGGGGCGAAAGAAACCCGCATGCCGCGTCCACCCCCCGGCCGCGTGCGCCACGTGCCCCGGCCTCTCACGTGTCATCGAAGAATTCACTACGTTCGCAACTCCTTCAAACACCGTTCAAATACGGCTGTTCATTCCGGTCCGCCGTGGCTTTGGATATTGTGCGCGCGTCGCGCACTTCTCCGCTTCCACGAAGCTATACGGGCAGCTTTTCGACGAAAAGGACACTCCTTTTTTTCTATATAGCGAACTGGAGTCACTCGAGCTAAGGAACATCAAATCGACGTGCGTATCGGATTCTCGCAGTTCGTGTTATATTTCACAAGTCATATTTGCTGGAACCATAGCCGGCTAAGAGTTGAAAGCCGTTAAACCTCGTGTTTGCAACACCTCCAATGCCTTTAAATTGTCTTGACGACCTTCTCGGCCATGAACAAAACACGTCGAACCTAGGATCCGAATAATGAACAATGTAAAATTTATGGCGATACATAATTGTGTACGCGTATTTTATATTATAATAGACAACAATAAGTTTTTTTGACGTGACAACGTCTTAAATTAGGTTGCGACTGGGAGTCACTTATGAAAAAGGTGTAACGCTCGGTAACGTAACGATGAGTCACCGAACGAGAGAGAGGCCCGCCGAATGCCTTGCGTCTCTCTCCCACTCAACTATGATCGGTCTGCCGCGCGCAGCACTAGAGAATTAGTGCATAGCTTGCAAATGTATTGCAAGTTATTGTATGTATATTTGTATATAAATACGTATGTATGTGTAAAGGTAAAAATAAAATTTTGTTAATATGAAATTCAGTGCGAGATTCTTTGTATAAATTAATGTTTTAAATATAATTCTTTGTATAAATAAATGTTTTAAATTGTTACTATTATTTCATCCTTCTTCCTACTATACGAATGAATATTCACATTAAAATGATTTTACCATTCAAAGTCGTTGTCACGTAAAACTTTCGCCCGTATACCGACTTTACAGGCAACCAAATTTTTTTTATAATAATTCGATTCGTATACATTTTGTTTTGTTGTATCTATGATAATAACTTAAATATAATTCTCAATTACGGAAAAAATAACTACATCACCAGCTATTACAAGCAAATAATGTAACTAGATATAATTCGATCGACACTGGTATGAGGATGAAAGGATACGACACATGACCACATCCGAGTTTTAAACCTAGAATAGGACGTCATGATGTACTACTACTTCATTGAATTAAATTAAAATCCATTCGACTACCGCGACAATATCACATGTATTGATTTTCATAAGTGAAAATAAAATAATTGATTATTGTTATTGTAGCTTCAAATCTACACCGTGTCTAATTCTTATTGATGATAAAATCGGAGAATATAAAACTCTAAGATCCGATATTAGAAAAATGTAAACTCATCTGTTAATTGAATCAAATAATATTTTAAAGGCAGATAAAAATATTATAAATTTATGAGGACAATGTCTGCCACCGTAGTCCTGCTGCGACCATTAGTAATTAATTTTATGTTTCTTATGTTAATTGCCCATCACAATTGCAAAATTTTCGAAATTATGTTTTATGTCTTGTTACAATAGGCAGCGACCTTTATGACTGTTACAGCTACCTGGAGCCTATAGCTACAAACAGGTAAATAAACTTACTTCCCTCGTTTATTAATTAAAAAATATTAACACATATGTAAAGTTTACAATTTTTTGAATATATTTATAACTGGCAGTTACCATGAAATTTTTTGCATCCTGCATTAAAAAAAATAAGTAATTAATGTTAATAGCAGCAGGACTATGGTGGGCAAACATTGTTCTCATAAATTTATAATATTGTTATCTGCATTTAAAACATTATTTAGTTCAATTAATAGATAAGGGTATATTTTTTCTAATACCGGATTTTAGACTGTAAGCAATATATTCACTACCTATTTGATGTTATATTCTTCATTAAAATCAGCTAATGAAATTAAACTGAAATCATCATTAACATTTCACGGTAATCTACATTTAGGTTTAGGCTTCAACGAAGGTCTTTACTCTTAGGACCTGTCCCATCAACTATATACGCTCTGATTACAAAACTGGGTAGAAGGCTCAACCATCACTGCCTGCATTAGGTGTTCATCTTTTAGGTTTAATTACAATATGTTATAATCTTAATTGCAATAAGCGATCTATTGCTCGCTTAAGTCAATTGTACTATAACGCTTAAAGGAAAAATTCAATCTGTTCAATGTACATTTCCGGTATCAAACTAAAAATTTATTAATTATTGGCTTTGAAAAAGCTGCTACTGTGCCACTGGATGCTCGATAAGTTTCAATTGTTCAAAAAATACCACTTAAAACCTATCTAATGTGTAGTTTGGAGCTTCCGACCCCCGAGTCGTCATTGATATTCAAACTTGATGATTACTTTTAATTCAGTTTCTGTATAACGAAAACAACATTAGTATACATATAAAATAACAATACTACGTTAAGGTCTGACCCTTTCTTCAGTTATATCCCTACGTATGCTATCATTTCTCATTATTTAAATGTTAAATCAAATATGTCACCCAAGCTGATAACTATATATATATTACGGTACCTTTGAAATTTAATATTCAGTAGTAAAATTTGTAAAAAATCAAAAACATTCACGTTCCCATTTTGCTTTCATAAGTAAAACCATCGTCGTCCGGAATCACGCAAATTTTGGTCAACGATTCACCGTAATAATATTGTGCATTGGAGCGGCCGCTATTTCGGTCACTGCGAGCTTCGACGCGTCACATTTCGACGAGCGGTCCCGAACTATATTTGAAGTCATTGATTGAATCAGAAACCTTTACGTATCGCCACCGCAGTGCACGCGCATTGTTAAAAATTCAATGATTCAGACCTACCGATAGCCGTTTGAATTATTTAACCGTATTCGTATTTATGAAAAATTTAATAATAATAAATTAATTAACTCACATCGAAATGTAATAAACAGCTGTCGACATCGATACCGTTAACCCTTTAACAATACAGTCGTCTAGTATTAATATTTAACGCCATGGAGCGCCGCCTAGCGACCGCCGGTCGTCTCTGTCGCGACATACTACTAGCCGTCAGTAGACTTGGTCGTAGACTTTTTTTTAGTATAAAGCGGCGCGCACGTCCGGCAACACGAGTCCTCCGTGTGGATGACATCACATAAATCCCGCGTAATGAACGCAGCAAGCGTTAAATAGGGCCGACTCACTCAAATTGTCCACAATGCGTTTATTCCATTAGGCCCTCTGGCCGTGCGGGGCGCGGCCTCGTTTTGGAGCACTATCACGCGGACGTTCTGCCGGCGCACGACCATTTTAGTTACAAACAGTCGTGTGAATAAATTAGAGTTTTATAGATGTATTTTTCACGTCAATTCCCCTAATTTCAGCGACAATAGCGACATCAATATCTACAACGGCGACATGTCGAAGAACGAAAGCCAACTTTTTCGTGTGATGATAATTCTTAGAAGTCCTTGATCGACATTTGATTATGCTTCGATTTAAAACTTGTGGATGTCCTGTCAAAGTCAGTTAAAGTTATGTTGCAGTTAACGAAACTGTTTTTTGGCAGATGATGATTTACAATCGGGTCAGCGTTGCAAAGTGTCCCGATTTTAGCGGGACGTCCCGCAATACAGCCGATTTTTAAATGTCCCGCCGGGACAAGTGTGTGTCCCGCATTGCGATATTTTTCAGTTAAACAAAGAAACAAAACAATCAAAGAGTAATATTTCACCGAATACACGTTTTTATCACCCCATTTCATTTTCTTAGCTTTATATTTGTTGTTGCCCCGCGTCAAAATGCTTTGCCCCGAATTTTTTGTTCAATTTAAGTACATGCCCCGAATTTCTGAAAAAAAAATGCATGGCAACACTGAATCGGGTCCACGTGTTGTCAAGGAGACATGTAAAAAGAACTCTGTCGTTTTTGCAATCAGGCAAACAAGAAAATTAAGCAATGCAGTAACAGTGAGATTACGTAGTATTTTCGCGATTTTATTAGATATTTTCATACCGCAATGTTCCATCAAATTTCAAAATTATTCATCTTACGACAAAGAATAATTCGAATTAAAGCAGATAAAATGTGGATATAGCCTATAGGCTAATTTTAAAGGAAAATCTCTTACTTTCTAATACCTACTTACCATCTTTTGCCAGTATACATTCCAGTGAAACCAGTCGAAAAAAAAAATAATTTACCTCGACGTAATAGTTATATGGCCAACTGATTCAATTGCTGTCTTTTAGAGAAGTATTTAGAAATGCTATTCTTAATACCAAAGCATATAAATAATGCGTTTAATACCTATTAAATACATAAATATTTAATTAAGCAAACTTTTGTTGTGTACAGTAAATTTGTTACTTAATTGTAAATTGATTACTTTGGACTTGCACATGTGTGCGTTTTTATAGAAACTATCGTAGAGTTGCATTATTACTACGTATAATTAATAATATTTATATTTTTATTGCAACAAGTTACCTGAATGTTTCACATTAAATGAAGTACTGATAATTAAACATTTTTTTTTTTGTTAAGGATACTACTTTTCACTATATTAAACAGAAATCTCGTATAGTTATAGATTACACTTCAATTCTCATGTACAATTAAAATATTTTTTAGCTGGGATACATAAAAAATCTATGAATTTACTTTATGTCAAGTAAAATTCATAGAATTTATCATCAAAACGAAAAAAAAAACTACAGTCATGAACAATATAAAACCATGGTTCACCGGCTAAGTCACTTCTAGATAGATCTGGATTTATTTAAATTCTTCAACAATGTAATGATTCCATTTACATTTTACCCTCATTAAACATTCACAGCTAGTATATCATTTTAGCATTTTTTTTGCGATAACATGTTTTCTAAGAATCTCACCAATTATCATTTTTTTTAAATTTTAATTTTCAGTCATTTTTACTTTATTCACAGCAATTTATGAAATGTTTAAAGAAAATTGCAATTTCTTTTCCGATGATGCATTTTATTTTCACTGTGCCATCACTCAGGTGTGAATGTGTGCTTTATGGCACACACGCATTAGCGAACTGCTTTACTTTGGGTGCCCCAAAATTGCTGTCTCCGTCCGTCTATTTTCTTGTACGTCCACAATACCGATCAACATTAGATAACTTATTATGATCTTGCAGATATTTTATTTTCACATTCGTTTAGAGATAAAAAGTTTATTTAAAATTAACCTATATAATTCATAAAACTAATATTTGATGCTATATCGACGTCAATTACCAATCGATCTAACAAGACGAGCATTGTTAGTCGATTATGTTGCATACCGCTGTAATACGCGGCGTATAACGTCCTACAAGAAACGGTAAAAAGTGTAAGGCGGAGTCAGGCTCGGCCATTAAAACCGGTTGTTTATTGACAAAGTGTTAAGTTTCGTAATTAAATTTCGGCGGGGCTTGAAGTGCGACTCTGTTTACAAAGTTATAATTGTACTCGTTACGCGCCAGAGCCAGGTTTGCGGCGAAAGCCTACATTACAGTTTTCCTTTGAATTCATTATTGCCTTCATTCCATTTAAAGTTGCCTTCATTAAGTAACGTTTTCGTTGCGAACACTTTCATTTGAAATTTCGGATGGCGGCGAGACTTTTTTTTTAAGTCGTGTCGCCTTTTAAACCAAAAAAAAGAATCGGTTCCTATCCCTCAAAAAAAAAAAGACAGTTTCTGACTACGCCTGATTAAAACCTTTAATTTAGTTAGCCAACTCATAAGAATCCATTTGTATTACTGTTAAACGAAAGAAAACTAATGACGCATTGAAACGATGCAGCCGTAGATGGTTTTCAATTTTAACACATTAAATATGAATATCAGAAAATAACCTGGCGCCGCTTCTGGAAAGCGAATATCGCTTACGGCTACATAATTTAGTATCCATCCGCTTTCAACCAAAAATAATAGTTACTGTCCTACTTTTTAAATTTTGAGCTTTTAATTTGTTTTTGCTGTTTTTAGTCGTTTTCGACGTCAATTATTATCAACCACTTACCGAATTCAAATTGTAAACGAGTTTTGGAACTTCAAATTACTTACAGAAATTTCATGGATTGAAAAGGCGAATGACGTCATATACGTTAAAAATTTCCTTATGAATCTTTTGTATTCTTGTTCGGTATATATTTTTTTTTTATAAACGCTCAAAATCGCTTCATAGTTATATCAGAGGATGTATCGCATGGCTTTACCTTTAAACCTTTTTAATGCACTGCTGACGACGTATTGAGTTTTGAAAAAAATATCTTTTCGTATATGAACAATCCAAGCGAATTCGACAATACCCTGTATGTTTACTAACAGCAATATTAGTTAACGTATTAAATAAGTTAATTAATTAAAGAAAAATATATTCTCCTATAATTATTATAAATAAGTTTATAAAACTGTTATTTCACAATATAGTACAGAGCGATAACAGTAATGTAGTTCGATGAAGTTCGTATCTTGACTAGGGCTATATTGTGTCTGTGCACTGTGTATTCATATTTATCGACATTTGTACCTCATTCTCGGTCAAAATTAATTGTAAATATGTTTAATTTATTTAAAAAATAAATGAGTGCAACAACTATTTTACCAAAGAGATGCTGTAAAACAAACGTACGGATAATGTATCATTAATTGTTATGGCATGTAATGATATTTTTAAGAGCGAAAAACCAAAAGTACCACGAATTTCACAAATCACACGAATCATCAACTTTATTTTCGAATCGAGGCCACCTTGTTTAAACGTCCGTCTATTCTCGGGTATTAAGTGCGAATTGATCAGTTAAAATAGTATATTATGCACCAAGGGAGAGGAAAGTCCTACTTTTCTCCTTTGGTGCATAATTTACTATTTTTTTATAGATTAACGAAAAGTTCGCTTTTCGTTCCCGACATCGTGGCAAAAAATCCCACATTCTGTGCCGGCTAGCTATGGGGAAATAAAGTAGCTCTGGGAGAAAATGTGGGACTTCGAACCCCGACACGGAGGACGCAAAGCGAGCTTTTCATCCAGGTATGAAAAAAAAATAGTATATGCACCAGGGAAAAAGGAAAGTAGGACTTTTCCGGCCGCGATTATATCCCAGTTTCTATGTTGTTGCAGCCTATCGCAGTCGCGCCCGCCGTCGCAGCTGGACGTGTACGCCACGCGCCGGGTGCTGGCGCGCGCGCTCGACGTCTGGCAGCAGGCTTCGCGACTCACCTTCACCGAGCTCAACTCCGACGAGGCCGACATCGTCGTCTCCTTTGCCAAGTCAGTATCGAACACTCCTATTTGGAACCACAAAAATGAGGGAAGCGTAAAAGTCCCATTTCCAATGTATCAGATTTTCAAGCGTTCAAAACAATAGAAATTATTAAATAACACGTTGTAGCTTAATATTTTTCGACGTGTATATCTCGTTAATCTTTATCTGTGATCAAATGTCTAGTTTAGAACATTTCGCTCAGCGCATACAAAACGGCAAATCTGCATTCTTTACGTGAAATACCAGAATGCGCGCTTTTTTAATGCTACGCGTGTACCGGCGTACAGGTCGGTTTTTCACTAAAGCTTTTTACGGCTAAAGCACGTATACCCTTTTTATTATTCATGTACATGTTACGTACTTATAAACTTATATTGTGTTTTATACATTTGCCCTTTTATGTTTGTACATAGTGTCCCATTTCAAATTCACGTCGTTGATTTCATGATGCTACGAATTCGACACGACCCAATTATTAAAATGAAGACAACACATGAATACTCAACACATCAGAGGTGTCATAATTATTGCACAATTTTTAATGTTTGAAAGACTAAGGGCTCATGTAGTTTACGCACAAAGTATATAGCTCCGTACTCTAGAATGTCTGCCTAAGAAAAATTCTACTTTGCCTGTAACTAACAGTTTGAACTTTAATGCAACGAAGTAATTGTAGATCATCGGACATGTCTCGTTACTACGCTACATAGATTTACGGAGACTTAGTTTGCGTATTCAAATTTCGATACATCTGACACGTTGTTGCATAAACACATTATATATATAATGGTTTCCTTTCATATTGAACGAAAAATAATTATCAGCAGTTTCAATAAACCCTATCGTAATTCGTTTCTATTTAAAAAAAGACGCGTACAACTTGCAATACGGTCGCTGATGAGAATACTAAACTTTTCAAGAAGAATATCATCAATGACAACTGGCATGTCCTTGTGAAATCACATTTAAATTTTTGTCGAGATTAAAATACGTCTATTCTATTACATACAGTTGCAAAATATTTTTTCTCGAATAACATAAAGATATTTTCTCGAGTGCGGAACACTCGAATAAAGTCAAACTTGCTCTTTATACCGAGTCTTACTAATGACTGTCAGGGGACACTCTTTTGGTACAAATAAATATTAAGGTGTCTCATAAATAACGTCGGTTTTTATTGTTCACTTTGCTTATTAAATAATCATAAAAAAGGAAACCTTAATATTCAAAGTATAGCCCGTCGTACTTAACCCGACGTTCAGGTCTCCGAGACCTTAGTAAAACCATTCCTTGAGCTTAGATACAAGGAATTACCGCACTGCATTTTCAACATCTCCTTTGTACTGAATTTTTTTTCTAAACAACAAAAATAGTCTGACAGTGACAGGTCCGACATGAATACGGGATGCAGTAGAAGTTCAATACAACCGAGTTCTTCCATCTCATGCCACGTAACTTTTCAGTACGTGTTCTAAGATTGTCATGTAAGAGCACCGGTTTTTTTTTACTAAACCTGGCTATTTCTACAACAAAGCTTACATTTGTGTCAGCTATATATATACAATATATCTCGGCAGTGATTGTTCGTCCATCTGGAATTATTTCAAACTACAAAAATCCTCATAACTCCGTCAGCCACATAACAACACCTTCGGCTCGAATCGACCTCTCTTCACGACGGGTTTAGATTGTAATTGTCCTTTGTCTAACCACTGATTTTCCATGTTTGGACTATTTAGACAAATTATTTTACATCGAATGTAACAATCCTTGGGCAGGGCATGGAGCTGTTTGCATACTCCTACTTGACGTTTCGCTTGAATCTTATTTAATTCGTGGAGCATTATCAATAACTATTATAGGTCTCACCCAATGATTTATGTGGTGATTTATGGTGCCCTTAGAAGATACAAGAGAATCCGATAATTATAATCGACTAGTGCTGATACTAGGTTAGTTTACTACTGTGTCCTTTGTAGTCTGTATATCTCATACAGGTCGGCAATCAAAGCGCGAATAATCTACCAGCGTCAAAGCTCCTCTATTACAACAATTAAATCCAATCTGTGCTGTTTGCTCATTGACTGTATCTTCTTCAATTTCACACATTTTCCTTGCCGCCGCGGCTGCTTTAAGCTTTTGTTACCAATAGTGTCTTAACAATACAATAAATACATATATATCGCATTCCGTACATTTTATTATCAAAATTTCCTGCCCCATCAATTAACGCAAACAGTGTCATTAAAATAAAGTAAAACTCTTACTTATACTCTTCATATAACCAGAGACTTGTCGTAACAAATTATGATAATTATAAAAAGAAGCGTAGAAATTCCAATTACTAAAACTGACATCCCTCTGAGACATCCCTCAGTATTTTAAACACAAAACACAATCTTGACGAAAAACATTACCATATGCAGTTTTTTCGGTAAATGGGATAAAGATTCGATTCCTTCGTTTTTACAGTTCATCATATTATGCCTTTTTAAAAACTAATAATTATTTACCAGTATCTAAACGTTAGAACTAGGCGTTATCCCCTTTTACTATTATCTCATTGGTTATTAGTGAGGTACTAATCTCATTAATAACCAATTACCATCTTTAATGGTGTTTAAAAAATATAGCATATATATTATATTTGTGAACATATGTACTCTATAACCTATATCCCATTTCAAAGCATAATCAGTCTCTATGCGAAAACTAATTATAATCTGTCCCGTCGTTCGAGCAACAAACATCTAAGCAGACATACATTCAGTTTACTTAGGAAAATTTAATACGTGTAAAATAATGGAAATAGATAAAATAATGTACGACGTAGACTAGAGAAATAAAAATTAATCGTGTTTGCGTCAGTAGAAAACATAAAGCCACAAACTCATTTATGGGGCTTTGTGTGTTTACTTTCAATAAAATGCTCCATAGAATTTTTCTCTTCTTTTAAATAAATTGAACATTATTTGTTAAACAATTACTTAGTAAAAAAAAGTTATTAAAGAAATTCAGGTCATTTTAGAAATAACCTCGAATAAGCTTGACTTCTTATCGGGTTGTTTTTCACTGCAATTCTCTTGTTTTTATTGTAATTATATACAATTTAATTTGAAAAGATCTACCCTTGAGGTTCTTGCTCCTTCTTCTTGAAGGAAAACTGTTTTGTGTACGAGTGGCAAATGCATTAAAATAAAATATATTTACGTATATCAAGTGTTGCGTGTAACCCACTTTAAAGTATTTTGGCACTTACACATAATCTGCAAATGACGGAGATCAAAAATGACACCAATAACATATTGTGATCTTTATGAACTAAAAGTTTTTATAACATATTATATAAAGCTGTAAAAACGATAAGGTACGACTGGATCTGCGTTTTTTTATTATGCAAATGCATATTATTATATAAAATAATAATAAATATTCAATTTCCCTGTATCGTTTCGCTTCTCGGCCACGAGTTTATATTAATTTCCCCACTCGCTTCTCCTGTATTCCTGTTGTTATTTTTCATGCACGACTTTGATTCGTATAAATACATGTTATACAGATAAACTGATTTATTGCCTCGATAATAAATAATAATCAAGCAGGGCTCGGGGTAAACGCCGTATCCATTTTAGAGGGATTTGTCGAGCGGGCCCGCGTGAGGCATGACAATGAGCTCCGGACGAGGACGAAGGGAAAAGGTTGAAAATTTAAATGTGAACTCGAGATGCGACTCCTTTCGAATCTAGTCCGCTTAGTAATACATAGTACTTCTTATTCTTAAAAACGTATAATCGAGTAAAGAATCTAGCACCACAAAATGCAAATTACAGAAATCAGAAACTTAAAATCTGGTTCCTTATCGCTATTTAGGTATTGCGATACATATATTAAAGGGCTTTAATGATATAACGAAGCAAAACAGAAAATATGTTGGAAACTTAGATAAAAAACGAGATGTGGTTTTAATTCTCGTTTTATAGATTACACGCATAGACGAACGTAGTTAAAAGGACAAATTAGTATCTTAGAAGATGAATTTGAAATTAAAAAATTTGGTTGCCTGTAAAGTCGGTATACGGGCGAAAGTTTTACGTGACAACGACTTTGAATGGTAAAATCATTTTAATGTGAATATTCATTCGTATAGTAGGAAGAAGGATGAAATAATAGTAACAATTTAAAACATTTATTTATACAAAGAATTATATTTAAAACATTAATTTATACAAAGAATCTCGCACTGAATTTCATATTAACAAAATTTTATTTTTACCTTTACACATACATACGTATTTATATACAAATATACATACAATAACTTGCAATACATTTGCAAGCTATGCACTAATTCTCTAGTGCTGCGCGCGGCAGACCGATCATAGTTGAGTGGGAGAGAGACGCAAGGCATTCGGCGGGCCTCTCTCGTTCGGTGACTCATCGTTACGTTACCGAGCGTTACATTTTTCATAAGTGACTCCCAGCCGCAACCTAATTTAAGACGTTGTCACGTCAAAAAGAATATTAATAAAAAGAAGTCTAGATAAAAAAAAAAACCGAGGTTCGGTCAGTTTTGAAATGATGTCAATGACGAGTTATCAATAACAGATAGGTGAAAGATTTGTCTTTTCGAAATGCATGTAATTTTCTTCTAACACACACTTAAAAGTGTAATAATAACATTTAACATTAAGAGAAATAAAATAAAATATTTAAGTATTTCTTATTAAGAAACTGTTTTCTATTTCTTAACACTATCCGGATACTTCATTTTATGAAAATACAAGGAAATAAACAAGTTCAAAAAAAGCACGCCGAATCCATTCGATTACATATATAATTATCAATATTTTCGTATATATTATGTTTGTAATCATGACGTTATTAAGTGCTCCACTGCAAGTATATAAAATATAACCAAACGTATGAGTTGGATTATTATTAAGCCAAACAGCCGTGTATTGAGCCAAAAAGAACACCGTGACAGAAACAAATAATAAAATTACTTCTTTATACTAACATGTATTTAGAACACGTACCTTCGACGTGTCATATTTAAATCTTAAATGTATCAGACGTTACACTATCACTGTGATGTTGGGCCTTTATAAATAATACAGAATGATGAGTAGCGTGTGTGAGATACATATCCTAACAAATGACGGGGAATTTTCCGTCGACAAGAGCCGCATATCGTATGAGAGAAGGAAAAGTTTCACTTATTAGTTGTGTACTGCGGCACGACGACGCCCACCGATATGAGAAAGTATCGATGGCAAAAACGCTCAACCGCTCCTTGTGCCATACTGCGGCCGCCATATTGCGGAGGTCGTTGCAAACTTGCAGCTAACTTCAATGCATATTTTTTGTCTCTGTTTCTTGCAAACTTTTAACAATACATATTTCTCGTTTATGAATGATATGCGCTTCATTTCATTGTTTTGTTCAACTGTTATTTTAAAATAGTAGTTAGGATACTGAATCACTAAATAGAATAGTCTTTTTCTTCAGCAATATGTTGCATAATATTAAAAATTTGCATGAATACTTATTTATACCCTATACAGATATAATAGATGACTTTTATCAAAATAATGTACATAAAAACGGAAAAAAATATTTAATTCGTAGCCATATGTATAGTATATAATGCCAAACAACTTCACAAATGGTAGGATTTCCACACAAACCTTCATCCTATATTTTACCCCATATAATACAATGTTATGGCATTATTTTCAACCAGAAAGCTAAAGACAAATTGACATGACTCCCGTAATTTCACTTTCTATTTTTCACTGTTAGATAGGTGTTTCAGCATTTCTATATGAATTAGTAGAAATACCGAAACACCTATCTTGAATTCTAATACTTTTAGTACATACTACATTTATTTTATCAACTCTGTATTAATGAGCCAATCCTACTCATAGGAGGTTCTCTGATTGTAATACTTAGTATAGATTAAATATTTAATTATCAGATATGATTTTCTTAGAAAACTTTCAGCAGATAAAACACAGACATTGAGCTTAAATTATTCGAATCAGTCAAAGAAATTGTAATTAACTATTTTCGTATTTATAGATTTTGCAATACAACCCATACCATTCAGTAATTGTTTACGAAACAGTATTTATGTCAATTTTAAATTAATTCGTAAATAGTCACTTCAGAGCGACGCACACGGCAGCTACGATATATATTCGGGATCTACAGAGTTGTATATTTTAATGTTGGTCGCACATAATACTGATTTATTTGCACAACTCATGCATTAGTTGCATTACACCATAGATAATACACTATATGGTAGCATTACACGCACTCGTTGCCACGAGTGCGGACGTGTGCAATGCCGTTCGTACTATATGACACTCGGATGAGGGCTTTGACGACAAGTTCGATATTACGTTTAGATACCATTTCACTTCTTTAATTTCTGTGTGTAAGGTTACACAAACCTTCAAACATAAGCATGTATACTTACGTAAATTAAACATTTATGTTTACGTAAATTGAATATTCCATAGTAAAGTGCGTGCGTGGCGACGGCGTGCGTGTGTAGCAAGAGCAAGCACACATTTGTTGGAAACGAAGCGCTTGGCTCGTGCACAGGACATGCAGGGCGCGGGGAGTAAAATATATTGGTAAAACATCGCTCGATATCTATGGGATGTAAATATTTTCTTGAATATAATATAAGATGGATGTTTGTATGTATATAATTGTAAATTTAAATGTAATCGTAAAAGCTCCCACGCCGTTTGACCGATTACCGTGAAAGTAGATACATCTATGTGGCTTTTTTGTGGAGAAGTTTTTCATGTAATCTACTTTGGGTTACGTTAGCAACTTCTAAGTTTTATACTATTGAAATGAAATACTTAATATATTCTGAAAATTACTTCACTAATACAAAGCTACACTATCTCTGAGTAATGTAGCCTGTATTCTAATTCGATACTAGCATTTGCGTTAATGTTCTTATAAATTCGTTAAAGGATTAGAATCTAGAATCTAGACAGCAAAATCGTTCAATATAAAACATGAAGGAACAAATATGTGTCCATGCGGGCGAAGCCACTGGCGGAAAGCTAGCGTATTATTTCAGTTTTCGTATATGGCGCGTCTAACATTGTTTATAATAAGCGATATGTGAAAAGTATCTTTATATATTTACATCTCGCATGTAATGTGCATTATAGCTGCTGCGTGCTTCCGTGTGCTCTGCGCATTATACATACAATGTAGCAAACAACCCTTTTGTGGTTTTAATTTTAATCCGGCAATTCCTAAATGAACACGAAGGCACAATTTAGTACTTAAACTTGTGAATGCACATAATACTTTTTTGAAAGTTAAGCAAGACTTATGCATGCACAACTACATTTCAAATTATCATTTCGTGTGTTATTTTAAACTACTTTTCACTACAATTTATCTAATGATTCAAGTCTTGAGTGTAAACAAAAACAGTTTATTTTTGCATGCTGAACGTAATTACCGAATTTTGATACCACAACTCTATTTTATTGCTTAAATTGTCATTATCGTGATGTGAACTAGATATATGTGTTAGTCGAACCTAAAATCAAAATCAATTTACGTAATATACCGGCATCAAGACTAGAAAAAAAAACACTAAATTTGCCGTCAAAAAATATAATATTCTTTGTCTTTCAACGAAATTTTAGATCGAAAATGAACGTTTAAATAATTATGTAATTTGATGAGGGGGTGTGGACGCTGGACGGGATGCTCGTGAAGATTACAATGTTAATTTGTCTGTTGACGTAGATCCGCTTTCAATGAATGAAAACCCTTTTTGCTCTAACCTAGGGATACCCAGGTTTTCACGGAAGCGTTCATCTCAGATAAGGTCGTCTGCTAATACGGGCCGTCGTTAAGCATCTCCTATGATTTACGTCGCGCTAAGTGCTGTCAAGAAAACTGATAATATTTATTTCTTGTAACATAGGTATATTTTGGTAAAATATCTTTTACCTTGTCATTCTATTTAATAACCGTATTACACCTCAACACAACATCGTAATTGCTTTATGTTCCCTTTTTAATGAAATTTCTCGTGTCGTTTGTTATTACTGTCATATTATTTTTTTGTGTGTATTAAAACTCAACTGGTTCATTCATTTTATTTCAGAATTATAAATATGAATTAACATATTATTCAATAGATTTTTTATGAAGCTTTATCATAATCGTTTCAATAAATTCATCATAAACACCTCGAAATCTGCCCACTTAGCGATAGATATCGAATTATTTGTTTATTCTATATGAAGTGATACATCGTACGAAAAAATGGAAATTGATACATTTGAAACGAACATCGCGCATTTTCAAACTGGTCTAGGTATAAGCATTGCAACCGTAAAAATTGAGTTTCATTTTGTGCACTAGTGTTTTCCAGATGCGCCGTAGAAATGAGCACGTAGAAGGGCGCTGCGAGCCGAAACAATTGGCAAAGGTTTCTCTTTTCACGAACGCTAAAGCTTTAACGTTACAAATATTCATCTGCAACATTCAAATTTCGAACCCCTAGTCCACGTGACATTTCGTTAGCTAATGTCAACACCTTTAACACCTTAAACACAACACTAACCAATACATTTATCACTCTATTCTACTAGCGTTAACGACAATGAAAAGCTCGTCTGACAGACGAGCAGGCCGACTGACTATCGTCTCGGTATTTATTAACGTTATTAAGACATTAGACGTAGATTTTCAATGTATAGGCACGGATCAAGTAAATTTTTAGTATAAGCAGTTTTGTAAATACTTTAATATAAATCTTTCGAATGTGACATTTTGTATTCCCACAGTTATTGTAATTATCGTCCGTTATATTAAATTTTTTGATTCACAAAATTTCAAAACTGTTTATGTGTAATATATTACAGGCATATAATGCATGTATGCGACATTAAGTCCAAATATTTCTTATTATTTGTGATTGTTTTATATTTCGCACATTGCTAAGAAATTACAAATTTTACCCAATATTTTCTCTCTTATTTCATTTCCCAATTATTTTTCTTTTATTTTAGACATTCAGAAAGTCACATGTTTTTGTCACCTATCAATAAAATTATAATCTATACTAATTGGGGGTACTAGATTTTATTACTTGAAATCGGTTTCTTAAATAGATATAAATGTTTTAAATTACTAATTGCAGACAGACGGCACTACTGAGCTAAAATCTATGCCCAACAGCACCATATAAAATATGGAACATTATTTTCAACAAAGAAACAACTAATAATTGTTGATAACATTTTATCGTTATCTAATCCACTTCTGTACTGCTTCCAGAATCAAAATATTGATAAACTAGCAGATTAAGTCTAAGTATTAAAGATTTTCTAAAGTAATCGATTATTTATGATAAACTATAAGCTATTTATTAAGTAAACTACAACATTAATGTTTATATCTTAAGAACAGATTATGGACAGACATAAAAAGAAACATCAAATTTTCAAATGTGGGTCTCCAATTTTATTATAGTCATAAAATGCCTTATTGCTCAGCGCACAAAAGACAACCAAAGTATAATGTTTCTTCACCCACTATTGGTCATTTTAACCCCGCTTACGTAAATATAATTTAAAATCTCGTAACAGCGTAAAGTCGGTCGTGCAGAATATGTTATATTTCAAATATTTCCCAACACTGATGTAGGTAAAAAGTCATAAAAAGAAAAATGATTTATTCATTATTGATTTAGGAATACTATGAAAATAGGTCTAAGCGGTTACTCTTTGGTCAAAAATTAAAGAAAATTAGGTCTAGTCTATGAATATCCGGCATCGAGACTACAATATTTTGAAACGTTCGATATCTATTGGGAACGAATTCCATTTACATCATTAACGCTCGTCATTTACTTTTCACATGTCGACACTATTTTGAGAAGCTACGAACTGTTAACTTGGACACTCATTTCCTAGCTCCGTGCTATTACACTAACAAAAAGGGGATGGATTAAATATACCGAAATATTAGAAGTACTAAATTATATTATGTATAAGTTATACTAAATATAATTATTATCATGCCGGAATAGATACGTATTGGATTATTACACTTTTTATTCTTCGAATCTAAATTGCAATATTAAAATATACCTGACAACTTTTATTATTATTCCAACGACAACATAAGGCAATTTTATATACAAAACCGCCTCAAGTTTTGTATTACCAAAACTGTGTTCACATTTAAGCTTCGTACCCTTTCCGTAACTTGGAAGGAAAACGTAACATCATTTCCGTTTTCGTCTGTCCGTTTGTCACTCAGATTTATCTCGAAACTATAATGACCCAGAAATTAGAAATTTGCCATATCACCATTAAAAATGTATAAAATATTTTTAACTTTTCAAATCAATGTTTGTTTAATTTGGTCATAAAAAAGTTGCATTTTTTTAATAGATCGTGTATATGTAGTTGACCGTGTCAAATCATTTTGAAATTATTATAAATGGCTCTTTCAAACATAGATCTATTTGTAAGAGCTATTTTTAATGATTTCTAAACTACATATTTTATTCTTAATTTTAATTCCAGTGAGCAAAAACTATCACCCCCGACTTTCTGGATATGTAAAACTAAAAAATTAATATTACAAAAATTTGTATATATTGAGTTACAGATTTCCTGTTAAGTATAGATTTTCTCATTGTTATTTCCATAGTTTTTTTTCTAGTAGGCCTGTTTTCTTTCTTTCAAATGCTCTAGATGTGTTTACATATTTTTGTTATAACCCTATAATAGCAAAATCACAGAATTGAACAATTTACTCTGAAATATAAGCATGTTTTCCAATTTTTCGTATACTTATCATACATTGTATAAAACGTTTAATATAAGGTAGACATCAAGCAATTTCAAACAGTGATTGCCTTAAAATGAACCTGAACAACATTAAAAAACACTTCTCTACCTCGATACACCAAAGCCATACCTCACGTATCTAGATTTAAATACAATAGAAACGTTATTAAGGGCAAGTGTCAACATGTATTTATCAACAGCCATTTATCAACGACGTAGGTATATCGAACGTTATTCATCTGCGACTGTGACGCAATTTGCCCACTCTACGTCACTGCTGCGCTAACCGAAGCGACATCTGAAACGATCGCACGTCATCGCGCGCGGTGCACATGCGTCGTAGAGATTTATTGCTCTCGTAAACTGCAACATTACCCCGGCAATAAAGGGAAGCGCCCGAGTTTTACTGCAGAATCTATTTCTTAGCTGTCATAATATAGTCGTGACCTAGCTACCGCCCGTACAGCTCGATTCTTAGACATCGATCGTGCGGGTGGGTTCCCTAATACACATTTCTTCCGTCATAACAATACACTTTCCACATGCAAATTGTCTAGCGCCAAATCAAACAGTTGTCAACAAATCATAGAGCAATCTCACATAGGTGTGTTCTAAAAGGATACAATATTAAATAGCTTTTCAACGACTTATAATTTCTAGCTGCCACCCGCGACTTCGCCCGCGTGTATTTAACGAAAAACGTTTGTTCAGTTCGCAGAATTCACGAAAAGTTTATTTATGTAAATACGTATTTTAGTAGCGTGTACACGACTTACATTGCGTGACCGTAACTCTCAATAAACGGTTTAATTTTAATCAGCTGCTTTTAATAAATAATATTTTTATTGGTTTAGCTGGTTTAAAAACAAATAATATTTATTTTGCTGTGTCGTTTCAATGTAAAATATAATTATTCGTTACGATAATTTCACTTAGTTAAAATCGGTCCAGCTTTTTTGGAGATAAGCCGGAACAAACGGACATATAGTCAGACCAAAATGTTCAAACCTTTTTTTTTTGGTATAAATACTGTGTGAGCATGTGTGAAAAGTGTTTGAACATAAGGATTTAAAGGACAGACAATTTGAGTTTTATAGATATAACTATACATATTATAAAACCGCTATATAAAACTCCTTTTACATGTATATAAAACTCCTAAAAACGCTATAAAACTACTCAAGTCATACTAAATTTCGACGGAAACTATTGAAAAGTAGTTTTTCATTGTATACGTCCCGTCCAAAAAAATACGATTAACATAATAATATCTCTCATCCGGTAACAAGAAATAAATTTATCGCTATAGATTAATGAGCGAACGGAGCAGTCGTCGTGACTCAATAACGCATTCAAAACTATGTGAAATATGCATGAGCGGGCGATTGCGCGGACGTTTTGTCCGCCGGCCGGGGTGACCGCCGGCCGCCGCCGAGCCCGCGGGACGAAACTTTGATTGCCGCGCGCGCCCCCCGCCGCCATTGATATCCAAATAATATCATCTCGGATTCGAATTATCCTCATTCCTATTCACGCTCACTCACTAGCTATACTCAATCTACATACATATATATATATATATAAGTGTCGCACTGAACATTATTTATTCGACAAGAACACTCATTCACATTCCACGATTTCTTTAACTAAGTAGATATGAATAATACAGCTCAATGGCTCAATTATGTTCATAACAATTACTTCAACGTGAATGTTTTGAATTACCGATTGGACGGTCGATATACAAAGAGAAATTAATATTCTAATAATACCATTGTAATATTCACGTAATTGATTGATTTTGTACATTTGTCAAGGTGTCATATCACTTATAGTCTCGTTTTTTTTTTATAACATATAAATAGATGCTGTAATGTTAACTTACAGATTGTTATGACACAGCTTCGTGTCCGAGCAAGTGAAATAAGCTGGTAAAACTTATTTAAAGTTGTCGAATGTGACAGAATTAGTAACTATAGGGTAGTTTGTTTACGAACAATCAAAGATAAGCATGAAGTAAATATTGAATAACGAGTTGGCTGGTAAAATAATTGAATAATTAAGCTACTACGAATAGCAATAATATTTCTCAGGAAATTCAGTGGGATATCCATAATAGAGTTCTGGTTCTTATAGTTATGCAGGTACTGTAGTTAAAGTTGGGTACGAGAGAAGAAATCAAAGTTGAATCAGTATAATGAAGATGTGACCCTTGTACATGCGTGTAAAGTCTTCTTGAAAGAGAGACGTAAGAATAACGATATAAGAAAATGGTGTACTTTGGAAGATAGTGGCTATATAGAGCCGAAAGTGGTGTCTGTTATAAGGTGCTTTGGTCATGTCTAAATAATGAATGAAAACGAATCACGAACAAAATATATTATATATAGAGGAAGCGAATGTATATGACGGAAGAGTCGTCAAGAAAAACTCTAAAAAGAATAGTGCAGATTATATTCACTCTGTATAATAATTGACAATTTTTATTTATTACATTTATTAGTATTTTTGAAAGCTTTGCATTTTAAAAGGAGTGTAATGAAGTTATGTTTAAGATAACTTAAGAATAAGCAAGTAGTGTGAAAGTTTTAAATTGCCAATTAGATAGTAGCTATCTGTTACATCAGTGCTATCTAACGTCATACATGTCTACTCTATTTCATAAGATAGCAAAAAATCTTTAGTTGCTTACACTTCATTGATATTTAAGTGATTTTAATTCTGAGTTCACTTTTTATCATCATATCTAGCCGGTTTACATGCACCAGCAACAGAGAAAACATTTTCAGTATCAGTTGACTACCCTATTAGACGTCTAGGCTCCTCCCACGAGGGTGAACTCTTGCGCAATTAGCATATTTTTTATAATAAACCTCCTTCTCCGTCCTCGTGAACATAAGAGTGTAATGCAGACCTTCTTTTAACAAGTCTCGCTTCTGTTCTCAAACGCTATTCGTCGCCTTATCCACTTGGTTCACTAGATTATATTAATAGGGACCGACTGGCTTGTGCACGCGTCGCATCGAGTCATGAGAAACGCAATTCAGAATTGACACATCTTTTTAATTATCAAACGATTTGATAAAACAATCACTAAATGTCAACTCAAGCTAGTTTCAATACACCTTATACACCACAGGAAATTGAATGTAAATTGGTTCTGCTGTCGTTGAGATCAGCTTAAGTATACAAACGCTCAGACAGATAAACAGCAGACAGAAACATAAATGTAATTTAGATATGACTGAATAGAATACCATAATAAAATCGACTAAAGAAACAAAAAGAAATATATATATAAGAACTTGAAGTATTTTTGTCCCCCTTCCATAACAGGAGTTTAGGACTAAATAAATTTTTAGAACTCAAAACCTAAATGAATATTTTTTATTACTTCTATTTGGCAGAACCATAGAGCTCTTGCAATAAAACCAAAGACACGAAAAAACACGTTTTCGGAATGGGGATCCTCTTAATTTTTTATTTATTTTTTTTAGTGTGTGTTACAATATCCGCCCTAACAACACATTTTATGAAAATTTCAATCGACTATCTATTAGGTACGAGAGATAAAGATACGAACAAACGAACGGACAGACAGAGGGCGTTGGCTTAGTAATAAGGTCTTGTTAGTAAGAAAAGTCACACATCCTGCTGTCGAACTCATGTAATTTTACTAAGCTGTAGGGTGTGTTATCATGTGCTCCACCTGTATAGCTCGGTATAATATAATAATATTCTTAATCCAAACTCAAACTTAGGAATATTACGTACGTTGATCTGTCGTTTAGTTTAAATTCAAATTATCTTTATTTCGTAGGTTATAACACTTTAAACACGTCGTAACATTTAAAGAATTTACAGTTTTTTATTACCACCACTTTTTTTTGATTACCACTCGCTCGTAAAGCAATTATCACTCAAGAATAACGAGCAAGAAACTTGAGGGTAGCTCTTTTCAAACCAAAATTATATAGAAATACAATCATATATGAAACTAATGCAAAAAAAAAGCATTTAGTATCGCATTCAACGATTCATACTTGTTTGTGCGCAGGGGCGACCACGGCGACATGTACTCGTTCGACGGCCGCGGCGCGATCCTCGCGCATGCGTTTTTCCCCGGCTCGGGCCGCGGCGGCGACGCGCACTTCGACGACGACGAGCTGTGGCTCCTGGATCCGAACAATGATGAAGAGGAAGGTACGTTGGTTTTCAAAGATCATGTATTTTTACATCGTTTAAAATAAATTCTCCCAAGTTTGAAAGACGCTGAAAATAGATGAATACAAATATTTATGGAGATTCACTTAGTAATTTTGCATTTCTAATTACAAAGCCTTACCTAATTATTATCTTATATGTGATGTAATACTCTTGCGCTTGTTCGTTCGAATTCAAAGTTTTACGAGCTCTTTCAACTTTGTTATTCCAGTTTCCGTAATTGCATAGAACATATTTGGATTATTTTATATCAATCTGTGAGTCTGAAGATCACATTTTTTACATTTTACTACTAGGAAATATTTCCTTTCATTAAAAACCAAGTGAAAACATTTCCACCTTAAGGTGTCTAATTTTATGGTTTTCATACGTTACGACGATAATCAGACAAACCGACTTCGAGAAAAGTACTGATAATATTAATTTTAAAAGAAATAGTCCAAACAAAAACTGTTGGTATCACATTCAATTATGTAACTATTACGAATAAACATAATATTTATTATATCGTAATTTGTAAATTCACAGACTTCACATATTTAATTTTTTAAATGTCTTCAAATCGCAGTCTCCTGACTGTAGCACGCCCCCTAGCTATAAAGATTATTATTTCTGCGGGGCGCGATCGCGTGCAACTTCCTGCCGCTAGTAACACTTCGGGGAGTAATCTAATGAAAGATTCTCATAGTGGGCACCATAGATTTATTATCGGTCGCAATAAATCCACGGCGGACACTAATTTCTTTGCTTCCTTTCTTCAATGATGACTTTACTATCAATATTACTGCGTTTCCCGAAATTTAATAACCAGACTAATATCTGTTTGAATTGTATTGTATGTACAAATTTTGCGATCCTACGTACATTTAGAATAAATACACAAATCATAAATGAACTTAGTTTAATACTTTATTTTAAACAATCTGCTATATTGTGGTTGTTACTTTGCATTTTACCTATCTTACTCGTAAGTTTTTAAAGTTAGATTCAGTTTGACCATAGACAAATCGGGTTTTAACCGAAATCTTTCTTCCATACTATGTTGCGGGTGTGTCAAGGATTTTCATTTGAAAGGAGAACTTTGTAGTTGAAAACATAGTTGGGCGCTTTACTCTGGACAATCCTACATACAACATGCTCTACATAAAAATGATCATCTGCATGATGATCTTATGTCCACTTCAACAAATTCAAAAGTTTGCCCGTGAGATTTGTGTACTGTCGTGGCAAATTCCGATCTTATTCGATATTGGTGTCGCCGCATGGTACATCGTAGTCATAAAGAGTGATTCTATGTATATTATATGTACCTCTTTGCCTGATTGTTCACCAGTAACGATTTTTGCCTTTAAAATTTTTTTCAGGAAAAACACCAATATAAATAAACTAAAAAACAAAATCTTATCTTAATACATTTTTTTTGTGGAAAATCGAGTTTTTTTCCAAAAAGGCACATATATACAGATATAAGATAATAAGTTCGTATTCTGATAATGTAATAAAGCCATCTCGCAAAATTTTAATGAATTTTTTTGTGAAAATTCACATTTTTCGAGAAAAACACCTACATACATAAATGTGAAAAAAAAAACATATCAAAATGGAAACCGTTAGGAATGTTTCTAAGATAGCGTGTATAATATATATATATAGGATCGGGGAAGTTATTTATAGAATTATATAAAATCTGGATATATTTGATACAATTCAATAGATGACATTTTAAAAAATTAAAAATGAAAAGTAAAAACAGTGTCCCGTCATTTTTCTATTGTTTTTCTACCCACCAAAATAACGTTACGTTAGTTAGGTTACGTTACGTAACAAAGTAACGTTAGATATTTGATACATTTTGAAGTTCTATTACAAAAAAAAAACATAAAAATGCAATAAAAACTGCGAAAAAAAATTGTGATGTTTATGAACCTAATGCAGTGTCGGTAGGAGTAGCACAAAACTGGTTCAGTCAGGTAATTTTGATGTCAAAGACGAAACTCGCTCTAGTCGATCTGTTACGGATAAAGTCGATGCCATTTTCACGACATAGCTGAAGGGCTGAGGATTGTCCGTAAGACAGTTTTGACCCATTTAAAAGCAGAATATACCAAAAAGCTCGATACTTGGGTCCCACACGAGCTCACTAAAAGAATTCTAATGAATTGTGTACTCATTTGCGATTCCCTATTGAAATATAATGAAACAAAACCACTGATGAACCAAAAACGTGTGATAAAGATTATGGCCGAAAGGCAAACAAGCTCTACAGACTATAGCGAAACCCGAATTAACTCGCAATAAGTTGTTTCTATGTATATAATTGGATTGGAAGGGCATTATTTATTTTTTTTTTTTTTTTGTTTCCCTCTTGCGATGAGGAGGAGGTAAAAAATGTCTATCCTGCACACCCTCGCGCCCGTACGCGTGGGTAGTGTGGGACTGAACCCACTAAAAAATTCCTCCTGAAAGTGAAGTGATTGGGTCGGCTATGCTATTTAGTCGGTCGAGACGAGTCAGATGACAAGTCAGACGACTTTGATAGCTTCACCGAGTGCGGCCGGACGGCACATGCGAGTGCCGACGGCGCGTGACATGCGCTATGGACGACGCCTGGTGGAAGTCGTCTCGGCATAGGATGTCGCAGAAACCGTCACGGGTCGGTTCCCTTCCTCCTGCCCGGCCGGAGGCGGTTAGCGGCGGCCGGGTGGAGTAAGGGCTTAGGTCGATGACCTGACTAACGGATAGACCTACTCTAAGTCAGTCATGCGTGTCGTTGACGTCATTAAGGCTTTCAACTGCCGCTGTAAGAGCGTCAGGTGGATCGGTAAGTACGTTTCGTGGCCTACGGATAAGGTGGGTGGGATGCGGCGGTTGATAGTCAACCGCCGCGCGTAAACGCATTGGGATGTGATCCCGCGATGTCGAAGAATCGCTTCGATGCGTCCTTCATATATTTGGAAATAGTGGGGAGTTCTAAGTCCCTATGGAGAATTGAATTACGAACACACCAATGTGCATCCGTTGCGGCTCTACAGAATTTATTCTGTATTACCTGTAGTCTATGTAGTGCTTTTGGAGCGGCGTGAGCGAAGACGGGAGACGCGTATGTCATCACCGTCCTAATGCACATTTTGTATATGGTACGTTTATTACGTCTAGATAGTTTACTTTTCTACCGAGCACGGCCCCGAGCCTTGCTTTGTAGAAAAGTGCAGTATTTCTAACACGCTCGATATGATCTCGGAAGTGTAGATTTTATCGAGCGTGACTCCTAAGTATTTGTAGTTCCGTTGCCACGGAATGATCGCATCCAACATTTTAAGATTGGGAGTGTTTTGTCGACAATGAGTCGACTCTAATCTTACCATACTTGAATTGTATGGCTGCTGATTTGTCGGGGTTTACTTCTATCCTCCACTTCCGGAACCATTGACCTAGCTCGTCGATGGCTCTCTGGAGGGGGAGGAGGGTGAATCAGGTGCTCCTATTCCTATTTCCGTAAAAGAGCGCGGTATCGTCCGCGAATAACGCGAGTTGGACGCCAGATGACGACGGTCGCGGTACATCGTTTGTGTACGCGGAGTACAGCAGAGGAGAGAGGGTGGAGCCTTGAGGAACTCCTGCTCTGATAAGACGTCTTGTTGAGTGAGTGCACTCATGCCTAAATGTGAAATGTCTGTTTGCTAAATAATTTTGAATAGTGATTATGAGGCGATCTGGTACTTGGAGAGAATATAACTTATAAATCAGACCTGCGTGCCATACCCTATCGAAGGCCTTGGCTACATCAAAGAAGACAGCTACGGTGCTACGTTCGGTTTCAAAGCCCTCCGAGACATACTCTACTAAGCGGAGGACTTGCTGTGGACAAGAATGGGCTGGGCGAAAGCCGAACTGTTCATCTATGATAAGGCCTTTCCCTAGGAGGTGATCGCTAAGGCGAGTTTTGAGAATTTTTCGAATAGTTTGCCCAGACCGCTCAGGAGGCTGATCGGTCTGTAGCTGGCAGGGAGGTCGCGTGGTTTCCTGGCTTGTGGATGCCTATAACCTCCGCCTCCTTCCAGGCAGGAAAATAGCAATTTTTATGCACGCGTTAAAAATCGCGACCAGTAAGCTTAACAACGGTATAGAAAAGCATTTGATTGCTTTATTACTAATACCATCGAGGCCCGGTGCCTTTCTGGTATTAAGTGATTTCACTAGCGTTTGGACTTCGCTGAGTGAGACGGGAGCCAGATCGTCTTTGGGTTCGAGGTTTTTGGAGAACCTCTTCCTCGATGCGACTGATATGAGCGATGTCGTGCGGAGAGGAAGCGTGAGAGCATTGAGTCTCTATAGAGTCTGCAAGGCACTCTGCTATCTCCGCGTCGTCTATGGCCACTGAATTATCAGCTGTTTTGAGTGGGGGTATACGGGTATATCCCTCGGTTTTGAGCGCTTTGGTAACTGCCCAAAACGCTTTGTGGGATGGTTTGATTTCCTCCATGAGGTCGCTCCAACTCTCATTTCGGAATTCCCGAACGCGAGCTTTCACTTCGCGTTGGAGAGCTCGCGCTCTGGATCTGTACTCGGGAGTGGGATATGCGCTCGCGCGGCGCAAAGCTGCGTTTTTTGCTCTTATCAATTCGAGAATATCGGGCGGAAACTTCCGGCGATCCGAGGATGCCGGAACCTCCCGCTCGCTCTCGACCACTGTCCTGACGTGGTTGGTAAGAGCACCTATGGCAAGGTCAATCTCGTCTGTAGACGCGATGTCATTGGGAATGCTATTGAGGTTTGGAGTGTCGATTTTCTCAAGCGCGGTCGACACTCTTTTCCAATTAGTAATTTTGCGGAAGGTAATAGGCCTCCCGCCGTCGGGAGGTCCCATTTTTAATATAACCGGTCGGTGGTCAGACGTGAGACCGTGTATTGTCTCAATACTATTGAAATTAAGTGCAACTCCTTTAGTGAGTGCGATATCTATCGTCGAGGGTCTATGTGTGACGACATGGGGAAAACATGTCGACGTAGAGGGCGCGATGATTCCGAAGTCTAGTCTGTCCTCGAGTTCGTCGAGTTTAATTCCGTTATAATTGTTAGATGGGCAGCCCCATCTTATGTTTTTACAATTGAAATCACCGAAGAGGATGACGGCATCCCCTAAGGCAAAGAGGGCTCTTAGGTCGCGCCGGAGCAACCGTTTTGGAGACGGGAGATAGACCGAGACTATGACGAGTGTACTATGGCCCGTCATAGCGAGTCTACAACCCGTGGCTTCCATATTTGTAAGTGGAGGAATATTAATAGGGCCGCAATGTAGGGAGCGTCTGTAGTACAGAGCGGTACCCCCCTTACTACTGTATGTCCTGTCCGTTCGTAGTTGGACATAGCCTGCGATGCTGCAGGCTTTAGGCCTATTCGGTTTAAGATATGTTTCTTGTACGAGAGCGATATCGATGCTGTTCTCCGACATACATTTTTTTAACTCTAAAACGTTCGAAGTTAGACCGCAAGCGTTAAATGATAATAATCTAATGTTTTTTGGTTTGAGGCGCCCAACTGAGGGAGGAAAGCTACTACACCCGGGTGCAGACATTTATATAGACTCTAATTTAACCATCAGGTGATGGTATCTAACGAGAACCATGAGTTTCTCTTCGACGTTACTGCACGCTCGGAAATCTCGGGCATTATTTATTACGCGCTTTTACCGCCTGGCAAAACCATCAATTCGGATCTCTAATGTCAACATCTAATGAGACTCAAGCAAAAAATAGAGAAAAAACGGCCGGAATTGATCAACAGAAATGGTGTGATTTTTCACTACGACAACGCCAGGCCACACATCTTTAACCACTCAACAAGAGAGAGTTTGGTTGGGAATTGTCAATGCATTCACCATATAGACCTGACCTTGCACCATCAGATTTTCACCTGTTTCGGTCTCTTCAAAATTCTTTAAGTAGTGCTAGATTAGTATCAAGAGAGAACTATCAAAACTACTTGTCACATGTTTTTGATCAGAAGTCCCAAAAATTTCTACAGCAATGGGATTGTCACTACCTACAAAATAGCAACAATTTGTTAAACAAAATAACATATACATATTATAATTAAATGTAAATAAAATATGATGAGTAATTATCTTGAATTTGTATAGGAAATACAAAAAACTTTTTCCTCGACCTTATATTGAGGCTAACAAGAATTGCTCGTTTAATGGTATAAAATGGGGTATACATCAGGATTAGAATTCATTACATGTTGATAGTAAATAATAAAAATTTATAAAGAATGAAAATTTAAATGTAACAAATAATAATATATTGCTTTTGCACAATTATTTTGGGGCAATGTAGAAAATACTTATTATATAAATTAATTTCTGAGCAGTCTTAGATTTTGGACTCTGCTACCCAATAACGTCTATGGGGCAGTGCCATATGCGCGAGATCAAAGACACCAATGCTCGGATGGTTATTGCATAAATTATCTATGGATTCTATGGTCAAAGTACATTGACTGCGACTCATTTGGCTGTTGCTTTGCTAATGTTCAATGGAATGCCTAGTGTTAAATTCTGAAACTAACGCGCTCGCACTGGACCATAAGTAGAAGCGATAGGCGGCAAAGTTAGTTTGTAATGCAAATAGAGGGCGGGTGCGACATGTGCGCGTCCTTCTGCCCCAATGGTTATTGCAATAAGTCTCTCTAAGGCGAACCGCAGACGAGGTGAGGTGCAAATGCACCACACACGTGATGCATATGCAAAACAGAACCCGTGGATTATGTCGTTACGTCCGCGCACCGGTGCCACCACTCAGTCGCGTAAATGTCTTTTGATGACGATTTTTCTGATCGGTGATTTTCAGTTAAGTTTAAGACCGACGCTGACTTCGATATCGAGTACACCCATATTATTCGATTTGCGCTGTATCAGGAAATTACATAGTAAGCTCAAGTTATAAAAAAACCTACTCCTAAAAAAACGTGTTTGTACTTAAATACAAAACGTGAGAACGTATACTTCTCTGGCGTGATTAAAATTAATAATGAAACTTGTATATCTATCTGTCTTTGTATATAATATATAATAAAATTATTTTTGGGAGATTTAAAATTATTTACGTAAAATCAATTATTATTATATGATGTGAACTATTTTTTAAGTCATTAAATGTATAATAATATTCATTATAAATAGTGCTTAAAACTATAATCTCCAATTGTGATTCACAATTTTCACAATCTTAGTAGAATCCGGTGTGTGTGTACATAGAAGGTATATATCAAAAGTGCAGAGGGCACGATAAGAGAAAAGCAACATAAGAGAAACAACGATTTCTAAATTCTTTGTCTGTCTGTCTGTCTGTTCGTGCACATCTATGAACTTAATGAACGGATTTTAATGCGGTTTTTTCGGTTAGATAAGATTTGGCTGGAGAAGAATATAGAATTTATTTCATTTAAATTGGATACAGAAAAATAAGCTTCCCTGGGAGGAGGAATATTTGGGTTGTATAAAGCAAAAAACATTATGTCACTCATAGAAAGCTACACTATCCTAGAGTAATATTACTTATATTTTATGTTAGCATTTGTCCGGGTTTCGTACAAATTGAAACTGCGAGCGGGATCGGAATTGAAAGCGGGACGGAGATCAGAATCGAGAGCCAGGACCGGGAGCGCGGTCGACGCCAAGTGTCAGATCAGTATTAGAGCCGAGTGCGTGGAGAGGACCGAAAGCAAAAACAGTACCAGACCCAGAATTGAGAGCGGGAACGAGACAAGGATTGACAGCTAAGCGTTTTCATATAAAAGATGAAGGAACAGATACTATGTCCATGCGGACGAAGCCGCGGGCGGAAGACTAGTACAATAATAAATCACAATACAAATCAAGTTTTATGAATATAACTTAACATTGTAAAATATTATCTTTTAGTTTGTGTATATTAAATATATATGCGAAATACCACTTGCTTATCATGAGATCTCAAAACTATAGGTCCGATTGACTTGAACTTTGACATAGTTACTCTTTTCGGGATGTAGACGCTCACCACAAACCAATTTTACGCAAACCCTATTCAAAAAAATTTTCATAATGTCACATCTACACGGACGGAGTCACAGGCAAAAACTAGTACTTATATATATATATATATATATGTATATACATATTCGTGGTGATTTGATTTAAATATACTATATCTCTTACCAAGCGATATTTTTTTTCTAATATGTTTACTTTTGTGATTTTTCGTATAAGTTTATAGACGGAGCAAACCAAAAATAAATTTTATTACATTGACTTCGTCATATTCGTCACAAGCTATCTTTTAGCAAATGTGCCAAAAGAAGTACAACTTCAATAAACTTTTCACAATTTTTTCTATCATCAATCACTTTGATTGGCCCTTATGTGATCGATTTTACAATACCGAATGATTTTCAGTTTCTTCAATTAATGTAATATTATAATTCGTATCGTGTTTAATTCATTTCATTTTGTACGTATGTCGGTCGAAATGCCTAAAAAACTGCTTCGCTCATAGGAAAGGAAGGTTTAATATATTATACATCTTTACCACGACGGTCATATCTTACGAAAATAAGTTATTTTTATTATGTACATTTTTGATTATAGCATTTTATTCACTTTTTGATTCATGTTATATTTCATGATAGTAGTGGAAATATTGTAATTTAAACTTAGGATATAATCGCCATTATTTAACTATATACTTGACGGTGTGTTTGTCAACATCCGCAATGAAATACTTTATTTGTACGTCAGCAGACTCCTAGCATAATGCATTGTCCCTTTGTGTATCTCTTAAAGACTATTCTTCTCGCACCAACGTAATGAATTAAAGGCTTACAGAGAAACTCTACAAGACTGTCTTTTAGAAATATCAGCAAACACATTATCTGATTTTTTTATTAGGAATAGGTACTGTTGATCATTACGTGAAATGGCGATGTTTCATTAAACTGCCAGGCTTAACGCGATATTAATCGAAATATTAATATAAATGTCTATTTAAAACTGAATGTTTATGAGAATTTTGCGTATCAATAGTATATAAATTTATGTATATACTTTAAGGTACGTCGCTGTTCGCGGTGGCGGCTCACGAGTTTGGCCACTCGTTAGGGCTGAGCCACAGCTCGGTCAAGGGTGCGCTGATGTACCCCTGGTACCAGGGCATAAAGCCTAACTTTGTGCTGCCCGAGGACGACCGCAACGGCATACAGCAGATGTATGGTGAGTCATTGCAATAGACGTAGGTTTGTAATAATGGATGAAATTAAGAAAGCCATTTTAAGGGATTCAAATATCACATCGTAACAATGTTTTGCAATATTCTGCTTCCAGTTAATTGCGTTATTATGGCTAAAATAATAAGTTGGCTACCATGGAAGACGACAAGAACGATTGTATTTGACAGTCATACAAGACTTCCCGATTACGATATATACTGTCTTCAATCACGGCTTCATCAATTTTTTATAAAAGTATTCGACCCTGGATATTTTTGGTCTTGATTTTGCCTTAATTCTATTAAATCACAAATTTAAAATACGTTTCTTTTTCTCTTCTAGATTAAGATTTTTACTTTAAATTCTACTAAGTATATTTTTATTTTATTTTAGGATATAAAGAGAAACAGCTGTGGGCACGAATACCGATATATGGTCCTGTGGAACCACCGCCGACTACCACAACCAGCACCACTACGACAACCACCACGCGTAGACCCTATCACCACCACAACCACCATAACCACCACCAAGACTGGCCATACAGACCCACATACACCTCTCGACCCCCCTATAGATATCCCAATCGACCGCATACCCCCGACCGGCGCTATTACAACACTCCTGAAGAACCCCCGCGCCGCGCCAACCCCAATCCGAGACCCACCCCTGAGACCACCCCTCGGCCCACATACTATCCTAGATACCCCACATCTAAGCCCGACTACCCTATCTACAGACCCAACAACCCGAAACACGATTACCCCAAGAAGCCTTATTATCCGAAAAAAACAACCCCAAGACCAACGCCGGCACCGCCCTCCGACAAACCCGATACTTGCGATACCAGCTACGACGCCGTATCCCTTATAAGGGAAGAACTGTTCATCTTTAAAACAGAGTAAATAACTATAATTACTATATTTATTATTAAGCGTTAACATGATGAAGTACTATAATGCAAAAGTCAAGTTTCCACATTAATTTTTAAAAAAATCTGCTGCACCAAGCAAATAGCCAAAGTCGTGATTGAATATAAATGAAGAAAAAATAAAATTAAAAACTAAATCTATACACAAGTTCTTTTAAAAGTTTAGTATCCATTGAATTAAATAAAAAAAAGCAAAACTCTTATACTTTTATTACGTCTGCCAATATGTCTATGCATATAATTTTGCCTTTAACTTCACTATTTTTCACCGATTTTGATGAAATTGTACAGGTATCCTATGTGAACTGCCTTACAATTTTGCAGAGCAATTGCGAAATTCCCATCCTCGTTGGTTTTTACCTTTATAATTGCCCCAAACACATGACAAATATAATGTGTCTGTCACATTTGTAGTCTTATCTTACTACCATTATCGCTTAGAACTTAGCATCAACCAATAATGCAAATAATATCATTTTCCGCAATGAGATACAAGTCAAGTACCTATGTATTAAAATGATAAGTTTGGAATCTTGATCTAAGCATAAGGTTTAGGTTACATTCGTACCTGGACTCCAAAAAAAAACGATGCAATAAGCATTATTTATGCATTTTTCAGTACCATTGGAGGATAGGCGCACGAGGCCGTTACGACGGGTACCCCATCGAAATATCACGCATGTGGTCAGGACTGCCGAAAGATTTGACTCACGTTGACGCAGTTTACGAACGGCCCGATAAGAAAATAGCTTTCTTCATCGGTAAGCCTTATTCACCTAATTAGACGCAAAGTTAATTTATTTTACGATAATCAATAAACAGTTTATAAACTACAAAATAACTATTATTACAGGCAAAGAGTTGTACCTTTTCGACTCGCAGTATTTAATGCGCGGGTATCCAAAGCCTTTGGTGGAATTGGGACTTCCGGAAACACTGGAGAAGATAGACGCGGCTATGGTTTGGGGGCACAATGGCAAAACTTACTTTTATAGTGGAAATATGTATTGGAAGTGAGTAGCGTGTTTATTTTTAAAATTACAAATTTATTTTAGTGTTTTTCAACTTCATATGGAAATTCGAACCAAATTCACATGAAATATTAACAGTTTTTTATCAATCATAACTCCTTTTGATAGGTTTCATAACTCCGTTTCAAAGTGACAGTGGAGCAATCGAAATAATATAAACTATACTGTTCTCGCTAAATCTTCTAATTGTGTGAATGTATATACATATATATTTGCCTAGACCTTGTTCGGCTGTATTTGACGCTGTATACACCAGTTATTGGAATGCGTCTAATTTCACACCGGCAAAATTATTTAGCTCTTAACTATTGCAATTTCGAGTTGTTAAAAAGTAACGTAACGATTTGTTAAGGCATCAAATAAAATTAAGGAAATATAAGGAATCTACAAATGTACTAATGGTAATATAATATGAATCTTTCTTAGGGTAAATAAAATACATACAGTCTGGCCGGCTATCTGCTGTAGTCTCAAAAACTGTCCGCCAGATGTCGTTCGTATAATTCTACAAAAATCATATCTAATAAAAAAAAAAATTGGAATTCCGATAGGTTTGAAAAATTTGGTTTCAAATAAGAAAAGTCATATAAATTCCTAATATGAAAATTCTGGTCATGTGATATATAAAAATCGGTAAATTTTTTGAATAAAATTATTAAGAAATATATGTGTGATGAAAAGGTCGGCAAGGGATGCCCTAGAAATTATATGCAGGTCAAATTAGTGGAATATTTACAAAAGGCCAAATTTTAAGCACGCGAAACTAACGAATTTGCATGAAAAGTTTGATGAGTGTCAGTTAAGCAAGAGAAATATGCAAAGATCGTACCATGTGGAAATCCATACCTAGAGACTAGGCAACATAACTTAACCTACCCTTTTGGAAAATAGGCGTGAATTTATATTATATTATTATTATTACGAGGTAATGAGTAAAATTTAAGTAAGCATTTATTGGCCTACTAATTTACTCTGAAAATATTCTATCTATTCCAGATTTGATGAAGACGAAGGCCGTGTGGAACTTGATTATCCGCGAGATATGTCTATGTGGAAAGGCGTTGGATATAACATCGACAGTGTGTTTCAGTGGAAAGATGGTATAATTATATTTAAGCATATTCCCTATGTAATAGTATATTTGTGCATGTTTTTAAAGTGAGTAAAGTTCATGTATGACACTGAAAAACATGGAACTTATCAAAATCCTACGACCTTTTTATATATTGATATATTTTTTTATTATATGTGTAGGTACAATAAGTATCATGAATAATAATTTTTGAATTGCATCCTGGTCACATTAAGAATTTTTAAATTTAGATGAAAGGATTTACTTGGACTGATCTAAGAATGAAACAATAAGAATCAGTAGAATAAAAATTTTGTTGCATATCAAATCTCATAACTCTGAAATGTAAGTCTGATCGAATGACAGCCATAATTTTTATTCGGAGATTATTTATGAATTTCCTCTCTATTTATAGTTAGTTCTTGTAGTCCTTTTGTGCCTATAATACCTACACCTTTACAAAAATGCCTATAGGAAGGCGTAAAGGGGCTCATTGGGGTCATGAAACATCCCCTGGGCTGGATCTTATTATTGTAAATGAATTAGAACATGTCCTGACTGACCTCAAATTTCATTGTGTATAAATACAATGGAAACCGTATCAGATAGCTACATTTCTCCTAGAATATGGAAAACGCTCATGATGTAATGTTATTACGCGGTCACCCATTAGGTATCCACTACATGATTAGACCTAACGCTGCCTATATCATTACAAATACATTGAGGTTTGAAAGCTAGAAACACTTATGCATGCACAATAGGTAGGTATTACACAAAATCACGTTTTTTTCTATTTTCTGGTTACTTGTATCCCGTGCCCAGCCGCAGCAGCACCTGTATACCAAATTTCAGCTCTTTAGCGATGTGACGCAAATTACGTACTCTAAAGATTTTGATGGCCATCATCGACCATCGTCAAATCTTTTAATTCATATTCTCTTTATAGTACTTTCTCCGCAGGTAAAACATATTTCTTCAAAGGCAAAGGTTACTGGAAGTTCAACGACCTACAAATGCGTGTAGAACACGAACGCCAAATGCCGTCGGCGCCATTCTGGATGGGCTGCTCCACCGAAAGGGCCGGCCGCCGCGCGCCCTTCCGCGCACTGCCCACACTTCGCTCGCCTAGTTCACAACACATGCATCTTGCGAACATATACGCAATTTTGTATTCACTCGTATTTGTATACTTATTTCAGTTGAAACTATAAACTGCCATTCCTAGAAAACTTATTAGTTTTACATATGACTAGATTATATTTGAACGAACTGTGTTAATGTAAGTTTATAATAAAAAGAGAAAAACTGTGACTTGTAAACCAATTTCTCATTAAATAATAAATTTCTCAATCAAGTTCACCAGTATAAATTAAACTATTCATAAAAATCATTAGTTATAAGACAATATAGTATAATATACAACATAGATATACCTCCGGTGGGATTATATGCTTTTCAAATTGTTACCTCAAAAACAATATATATTTTATAATCTAATCAAACACTATTCAGAGATTATCTAATCTTGCACAAAAACATATCAAAAAAATCTGATTAATTGGTTTAGGTCAAAAACAAAGCGCAAAGAAAATGCACTGCCTATTTTAGTATTAGAATGTTTATCTAGTTTATGACTCAATATCATATACTTAGACTATCTAAAATACTATCTATATGATGATTTTTTTTCATGATGATATGTAGATTTTGATCTCAACATGTTTGAGTGTTTGATTTGTTAATAATCATGTAAGGGCATAACACCATTAAGTTTAGAGTTTGTACAGATCGTATCCCTTATCACATGTATATCCTATCAATGTATGTCTAAATTATTGTTGTTTAAACTCATTATTGATAGTTGATAGAAACGTTATATTTATAGATGTAACCAGCAAACAGGAGTAAACGAGTAATCTGAATGCTAGCTGAAAGTAATTGCATAATGGGAATGACTTAAAATTTGAAAAAAATATTTTTCCAATGAATAATATGAATGTATGTGTCTTTGTTACGTATGGCCTTATAATAAGAATGAGAAATTGGTAAGGGCTAAGAATTTAGAGAGATAAAATTAGTTACGTATGTATGTAGATGAAGTGGGAATGGTGCTTTATTAGTTAGACATTGTACAGAATAAATTTTCTACTTTTATAATAACATCAATTTATATTATGCTAATGTGCAATTGTGTTGAATCTTTGATATAAAAGTAATTTAATATCTAAATTTAGATATACAACATGAAAAATTAAAATAGTATTTTTGATGTCATTACACAAAACATAGATAACTAAACCATTCAAAATGTAACTAATAATGTGATTTGCATTTAATGTTTGTAAGTACCTATAGAATGGCTCATCACAATAAATATTTATGTAAGAAATTTCTTAAAATGTTTCCATACTTACAATCAGTCACAAATAATTTTACTATAATAACTGTGATATTTACTTTTATAAAAACCTGCCATTAATAATTGGCAATAAAAAAATAAATTTTGTATTTGTATTCACTTATTTAATGAATATACTCAAAATGTCATTGTATTTGTAAGTTTAATATATCATATTATATATGTTTACTTTAAGAACAAGGAAATAAAGAAATTTATAAATATTTGTTTTCATTATAATGAACTACTGTTATCCTACCCTAATTTAGAAATTACAACACCGACACAGAACACCTACCAAATTTTCAACTAAAAATAGATACACTATTGTAATACAATATGCATAAACAATTGTTGATCATTCATATTGTATGTTATTTTTAACATTATACTTGTAAATTGTAAAATCTATTTGAATAAAAAAAAAGTTTTACAGTACCCTGTATTCCATATTTAAATGTTTTACGTTTTACTTACTTCACTGATTTATCATCAGCAGTCATTCTTGCCATCAATCTCATTCCGATAACAGTTTACTTACTCTACCGATGCCGGTCCCGCTCTCTATTTATAGACTAGTACAGTTATAGTATGTTCCAGGACATACACTACTTCTATGCAAATTTTTTCCACTCTAAACTCTGCTGAAATTGCCCCCAAAATCTTCACTGTGAGTTGCATAGTCAGGATTTTGATATAATATTTTTTTAATTTTATGAAATTTCTAATACGAAACAATGAAAATAATTGAATCTATAATCCTCCATGAGGACATACATATTTTTTTTTAAATCGTCAACAAAATCAATAGAAAGAAACCTAAAACAGAATCAGAACAAAAACAAGTTAGCCCAAATAAATAAAATAGTTATATCTTTATAGAACACTAGCTTTCCAAGCGCGGCTTCGCCCACATGAACATAGAATGTGTTCTTTCATTTCTATATGGAAAGACCTTGGTGTCAATCCCAATCACGTTCCCATTTTTCAATGCTGCTTATGTACTGTTCTTGATTTTGACCCGGTCACGCTCTTAATTGCAATTGCGATTCTATATTCCGTTTCAACCTTGGTTTCCGTTCTCAATTTTGGTTTTCGTTCGCAATTCTGCTCCCTGTACCACTTTCGATTCCAATACTGCTCACAGTTCCAATTTGTTTGAAGACGAGACATATGCTAGTATCAAAAAAAAATATAGGTATAAAAAGTAACTATATTACTTTAGGATAGTGTAGATTTTATGCATGAAAAGATTTTATACATCTTCACTACTCTTCTCCCCACCAGGATAACTTTTTTGCTGACATCCGATTTTGATGAAAGAAAGCCTTTATTCTGCTTCAGGCCAAGCTTTAAAATGAAAAATCAGCATTAAAATCTATTTAGAAATTACAGAGATGTGTGCAAATAGACACAGACAAAAAATTTTTAAGTTTTTTATTTTCTCTTTACTGCTTTCTCTTATCCTTCCCTCACTATTTTTCAAACATACATTGACTGCACAAACATACCCCGTCGTACTGTGTTATTATATATGTAGATGTATACTGTATACATACCAGACAGAATAAGTTAACCAAAATATAAACTAAAATTCCATTTAGGATGGACAATGTACAAGACTAAGATTTTATTTTTATTAAAAAAAATATGAAACAAAACTCAAGCACATAATTATATATATATATATATATGTTCAAGTTTTGTTTTTACGAAATGCTAAAGCATCTGTTTTTTACATTAAAAAAATGGGTATAGTATATACCATCAAAATATAATAATAAATCGAAATATTAATGTATATACTTTCAGATTTTAAAATAAGTAGGTACCTAGTTCATTGTTATTTCAAAATATTTCAAATTATTAGGATTCCAGAAAATGATCTATGCAGAATTAATCTCAATCGATGTTACTAGTGAATGGTTTGTAGTACTTTCAGTATGAAAGGAATGTATATATTGATCAAGATTTTACAACCAAGTAACAATTAATAAATGAGTAATGACAACCCTCAAGTGATGACCTGCAACCACTATACAATCATTCAAACAATTTATTATTAAAACTGAAACAATAAATATACATAAAACAAAAATTAAATTGCACAATAGCACAAACTACTTTTTACTATTCCTACATCTCGAATTGACATCATAACAGAACTGGAGCATGAATGGTGGACACCCATATAATTACATATTCAATGTAATAATTTTACATGAGTTACGAGCACCAGCAGCAATTACATCAGGCCAAGAAGAATAGCCCGCCTCGTGCTCTTGGTTTACATAATTTGAATGTCATAATGATATCAATAAGTGGTTTATAGTATATCCTACAAATAGTATAAATGTGAAAGTGTATATTCATTACTCAATTATGCTTTAACGGCTGAACAGAATTAGCTGAAACTTTACAGTAACATAGCTTATATATCAGAATACCATATAGGCTATAGTTTATAATTATATTATCTTTTGCTCACAGTTTTCATTCAGTAAACTGAATTCTTTACTTATTCCGATTGGTTATTGGTAATGACAATATTCAAGTTTAAGTTTTAAGTTTAATATCGGTTCAGGATCGAAATTGAGAGCATAACTGAGATCAAGATCAAAAACTTAACTCAAATTGTTTCATAAGAAGGAAATTGGAGGCATAACATGTGTTTTCAGAGTAAGAATAAAGATTCTTCTGGCATTGAATTGGGAGCGGGATCGTTGATAACATTATTGATTTACATAAGAGATGAAATAATTTGTTATATGTCCACTATGCGGGCAGAACCACAGGTGAATTATGCATATTTTGAACAGAATCGGAATCTAGATCAGGTCCAGAAATAGAAGCAAAAGTGGAGACAGGACTGACACTTATAGAAAACAGGGATAATGTTTGACACCATAATCAGTGAATTTAAAAATTATCGACAGGTGACTCCTCTGAGGTTGCGAATATCCATGGGCAGCAGTGACCATCAATTCTCTAATAGCTCACCTGCTCGTTCGCCTCTCTTATATGCTAAAAATCAGATACTAAACGCAGGAATAAACATCTAGTGATGAAAACACCGGAAAATAGATTTTTGGAAGAAGTTTTTATATTCCTATTTTCTACAAAAATTATTAACTACTTCAATAATCCCAGGTCTACCTCAATTTACTAAAATCAAAAAAACATATGATGGCCACTAAAATATTCAGAAATTGGTGTAAAAACACTTTTATCTCTAAAGTAAAGAAAACATATAGGTTCATACATGCATATGGAAATGTATCTTTAACTTCTTAATAAATTTTGTTTTTTTTTCCATAAGTTTAATTTGTTTTTGTTGTTATGAAAAAGCACCTAGCATTGTGAACTCTAGAAGATAATCTAATGACAGCATACTTATAGAATAGTTATATGTGGGCAAGTTAAATCATCTGTTAAATAATATGTACACAAATTGCTTTTATTCAAACATATTATCTCAATGCCTTATGGCAACAATTAGTCTAATAAATTGAATCTCCACTGTATTTACAATCATGATCAAATATAAAACTTGAAACCCATAATAAATCAAACTACTTATGTTCATGAATATTTCTCCTCTTAATATTTAGAAGTTGTACAATAACTTTTTTTATGAAATATTTGCCTAGAGAAATTTCAAATTTATTTTGCAAATTTTGTACATCTACAGTAATTTCATTGAATGTGCATATGCATGTTCTTAGATGGCTCTAAAGTTTTTAGCCACCTCAAGAAATTCATGACTTTATACAATCAATTAACATATAAACAATTTATATTTATTTCTAATATTGGATTTATATTTATCACTGTTTTTAAGCCTTTCTAAGTTTATTCTTATGCATATTAATAATATATAATAAATTTAAGGATTTTTGGAAATTAGACTCACACTTATCATACTGAATCAGTGAATTGTCTGTAAATCTTTTATGACTGTACAACTACACAATTGTTCAATAATAAATTTTAGTAAAGGTTTGTAATAAATAAAATTGATTAATACACTAAAATACTACTGGAAATAATTTAATACATTCTTATTGAAACTATTTTCTTTAATAATTGTCTTTAAATATTTTACATATTTAATTAGAAGTAACACTCTCTTTAATCTGATCTGTCGATTCTTCAGCAAAACCTAATTTACTCCAATCTTCTTTTGCCATTAAATTGTGTTCCATTCGACAAGCTAAATAGTCTTTAGATTCAACACGACACATTGAATTATTATTATCATTATTGATCAGGCACTTCATATATTCTATCATCGAATTCTTACACAGTCCTTCATGATCTAAGGGAAAACTTCCTTTATCTGGGGGCGTTGGAATGAACTGTTTCTGAGAAAAAGTCATGGAAGACATGGTATTCGAACAAAATAAATATTTTCACAGAACATAAAAAAATACTAATCACCGCAACAACAACTACTGATATGCTAAAAAAATTAAAATACCAGCCACAGAACAACAATTTATGTATAATTTATAGAATTTTCCAAATCTCTAAGCTACAATGTTGCCAACTCGAGTATTGTAGAATATACTTTAATAATTAAAGAAAAAATGTCGTAGTATACTAAATTTACTTTTGATATCTTAAAATAAAATGCCAACAAAATTTTGAGCGATTCATTAACGAAAATTCGTGCACGCATAATTAACTACTAGCTGTACCTTCACTATATGCACAATACATCATATATTTATTCACTATAATATGTTTTGAAATATGTTATCAAAATCCTCATTTCACTATCCAGCATCTGACGTATAGAAAACTAAAAATTAGAATTTTAAGCCCCCTCAGTGTCCATTAAGTGTAGAAGTTTTATATTTATATTTTTATATTTTGTACAATAATATATTACACGATTCTCGTAACAGAAAATCGTGGTAGTTATGATTGATGAGTTTTGTGTTCTGTTTTTGTCACAATTATTATCTGTAAACTAATATGACATTGTCAAAAACACGTGATTACTTTCTGATAGTAAAGAAATAAAATTGCATTGTTTGTAGGATTGTATTACGTACAAATATCACGACGCAAATAGTGTTCTTTTATTGGTTTCATATTATGTATCAACTGCTATAGTGATTTATTATTTTACTGTGAATATTTAGACATAGATACAGACAAGTCATTTTGTGTATATATTTACTTTCTACCAATTATTGTTTTCAAAATGTCTCGTTTAATTGTAAAAAATCTTCCTAATAAGGCAACAGTTGAACAATTAAAAGAAGTATTTGTGCAAAAAGGTGAGGTTACTGATGTTCAACTAAAATACACTAAGGATGGAAAATTCAGAAATTTTGGTTTTGTGGGTTATAAAACTGAAGAAGAAGCAACAAATGCTAAAGAATATTTTGATGGTTCATGTATCAATTCAATGAAAATTTCTGTTGAAATATGTGCTAATTTAGGTGATGCAAAGAAACCCAGGGCATGGAGCAAATATGCTCCAGATAGTACAGCATATAAAACAATGAATAAGAGTTCTGTTGAAAATCAGGAAAATGAAAAAAATAACAGCAAGAAGAAAAGATTAAATAAAAATGACAAAATAAAAGAGTTACTTGAAAAGGTAAGGCCCTTTTAAGATTGGAGCACCAAATATTTTGACATCTATCTAGCAGATGAATTGCATTACTTAAATTACCAGGTACTAATAGTATTAATTCACAGGAAACAATAAAACAAAATATATGAAAACTCTGATGTGTTATATTCAAATAAAAAATGGCTTCAAAAATATCAACATTATCCCCAATACCATATAAAATAATTGACATGCAAGAACTCTTATTTCATTATGCTTTAGAGTATAACTATGAATGTTTACTTAAAATTTCCAATTACCATTGGAATATAACACAATATTATGTACTGTAAAGATAATCACAAATAATAATCGTGGCCCGATTCAATATCAATGGGCTTACACCAAAGACAGTTGATGGCATTATAATTTAACACTTGGTTCTCACAATGCCTATTTGGGTTTTAAAAAGCTTGTAAATATATATAACTAGCTTTTGCCGACATAAATATAAAATAAATTACTTTACCTTGTATGTTGCACCACTATGAAATCAAGATCTCAATTATCCCATTCTCAATTTCGGTTCTGGTCTCACTTTCAATTTTGATCTTGGCTTCGTTTTTAATTCTGTTTCAGTCCCGTAATATGTATTTATAGAGAAAGATATTTGCATAAAATTTGTTCTTAATGAACATCTAAATCCCAAAAATCTGATGGACTTACAGAGTTTTTATAAGTAATTTGAAAATTATTGAATAATATCTACTTGAAAAAATGTTTTATATTCTTTCAATCAGTTTTCATTGTGTGGAATGATCTTTCTGTATGTATATATTAATATTGGTCACAATATACACAACACATTACTGTAGAACACTTATAAATACATAATTGAATATTCATAGAGCCATGGGCAAAATTATCAGCATAACAGTAACATTTTCATTTATTTTTTCCATGTGAATAAAAATATGTCATATTATTAACTTAAATTAAGGGTGCATGGTAAAAATATGATAAAGCTGAGTGAGACTTATAAAGAATTCTATTTGTTCAACTTTTGTCTTAGGTTGTTGTTTCCACAGTGTCATGTTTGATTTTATCCGTTACACATGGTGACTTATATTCAATATTATAGGTCCCTTAAATTGGCAAACCCAAGTTGGAAAAATTGGTCAAAATTTAGATCTAAATTAGGGGCTATAGAGGTGCACAAATCAAAAATTAGGTGCACTAACGTTCTCGGAATATCGATGAAAAACCAAAAGCCTGCCATACTTTTAATATCTAGCAGCTTTCAATGAAGAAAAAAAAAAACTAGAATTTTATTATTGTCAAATTGTTTATTGAGTGCTTTCGAAAACCGCAAAGATTGAATTAAATATTGATAAATAAACAAAAACAAATTAGATATTTAAATCGAGTGCATCCAATAGTCGCAGCCTCTCCTGTAGTTTCAACCGAAAATTTCATCTGCAATTTCTAGTCACTTAAAAATTTTCAAAAATCCCTTATCAAACAATTCGAATGCGCTTTAATGATTTTTTTTTTCTTACTGGGTCTGCTGAGTTGAGACTTGTTACAGGTGGTAACATGCAGAAATAATGATTATTATAAAATGTTGTTTATTAGACACTTAAGTGCTCACTAAGTGCAATAGATTCAAGAGCAGAATGAACCACGAATGAGCATTATCAACTGAAAACACTCAGCCAAATTCACAGTCCCTCTTGCAGTTTACACTGAAGACTTTATTTGAAGTTTCTAGGTTCTACAAATTTTTGCATTCTTTTTATCCAACTCATTTTCAAATGTCAAGTGCGTTCAGATTTTAAATTAGTATCTTGTTTTTATGAGTTTATTTATAATATATTAGTAAATTACTTTCTTAGTAAATTGTTTAACACAAGAAATGTCAATTATGAAATGAGTTTTGTTATCTATTGTCAAAGATTATTTTTTACAAATTTATTTAATTTTTAAATTTTTTCCAGTCAAAAAAAATTAGCAATGCAAAGTTTTCGATAAAAATTACGATTCACCCTAAAATCTTTGACTTCATTATTTCATAATAAACTTTAATTTATTTAATAAGATTCTGAAATATTCAGATGGTAAATTTTTTCTTTCAAATTTATTATAACTTTCTTTCAAATTCAGCTTAGCAGACATATCAAAAAAATATTTAATCAATAATTGAAAGTGAGTAACACAAAAAAATTCTAATATTCACTGTATAATTAATGAAAAAATCTAGCATATTATTTGGTATTATTTCTTTTTATTTAAGAAATTTTTTTCCAAAATGTAATAAAAAAAAATTGTAATTAAAAAAAAGGCACCAATACCAAACAAATTTTTAATTTTGATTATTTTGTAGTTTAGAACTACTTACAATCAATATTTAATACATTTTAGCACAAAAATGATCCTCTTTTCAATGAATTCATTGAAGCTCATGTAAATGAAAAAACTGCTTGGATCAAAGAAACCTTGGACAAAATAAAAACAAATGAAAATGATAATAGCATTGAAGAAGACAAAACCGAAACACAAAGTCATACAGAGATAACACAACAAATTGAACCTAAAAAAGACACATGTAAAGTTGCTAATAAGAAGATTAGTGACTTGGAGGTAATTTTTTTATTTATTTTGTTTTCTTCTTTTGAAGTATATCTATACAAAATGTTTTAATTTTAATCATTTGCAGTACATGAAGATACTTATGAAAAAAACAACTTCAGAAAACAGTGAAAATGATACTGGTGACCAACGAAGAATTAGAAATAGACCTTTATTTCACATTAAGGTATCTAAGATGTAATTCTTGAAAGGCTTTATAGATATCAATTAAGAAGCTCAGATACTATTACAATAATAATTTGTGTATGTGTGTGTGTATTTATTTTTTTGTTTTATATTAATATTAACATACAAATATTATTATACATTTATAATATTTGTATATTATTTTTAATAAATTGAAAAGTAATTTGTATGGGGATGTGTATCACTTTTGTGATGTAATATTTACTAAGTGAGTTTAAGCAAATGTGCACTGTGATATAGGGGTAAAGGGTGTTGATTTCGTATAAGGTATTTTAGGATTCCTAACAAAACAATGCAGTAAATTTAGAATGAAATTACATTAACTTGGTAATAATTAACAATTTATGGTAATGAATAGTGAATGTTAGTATCAACACTTAGTGTAAATCAATACACATAAGTTATCTCAAATCCTGATCATGTCTATCTGATTCATGTCATTACATCAAATACAGATAGAATTAGAAGAGGTTAAATTATACTCATACATACATAACAGCCTGGGCAATTTTCATCATGAATTTTTATTTATTCTGTATTTTTTTTTTATTTTGTATTTATTCTGTTTTGATTCTTCTACTTTGTATAATAGTGTTTGAAAATTAGGACAAATTTTTATGAAACAGTCTTTCATACAATAAATATTCTCCAAATTTTATAGATTTCAGGGTTACCTTTTAAATGCAAAAAGAAGGATATCAAAGAATTTTTCAGGCCATTAGTACCGTTTTCAATAAGATTACCACTTGGAAAAGAAAAGAAAATTGCTGGATTTTGTTTTGTGGGCTTTAGGACAGAAGAAGAATTAAAAAAGGCACTATTCAAAGATAAACTCTTTATGGGTAAGTATACGCATATTGTGTGCCTCAGAAGTGTTTACGTTGTTTTCTACTCTCGACCTGACAAGACCAAGCAATTTTCAGTTAATTGTACAGTTTGAATCTCGATAACTCGAATCTCATTAAGGGTTCCACTGAACCCCTAAATATGCGATTACTCAAATTATTTAAACTTTGTAACTTAAACAGTGTAATTCATACTTTATAACTTAACTTTTAAAAAGCAAACTCCATAAATCAAAGTTAATAAAATACAATGATGTCTTATTTGGAATTTCTTGAGCTTATTCCAATAAATCCAAATCCAATCTAAAAGAAATGTTTGGTGCTTTTAGTCTATTGTAATTTGTGCACAATAGTGCAATTGTAAGCAAATTTTCTAAGTAACACATCTATGTACTTTATATTTGTATATGTTTAGACTCATAGAATTCTTGTTAAGTTGAAAACTCTTTATCTTGACGTTTTTAGCATTCTCCTTGACACTCAAGTCATTGAGATTCCACTATATTCATATTGCACTTAAAGCATAATATGAATACCAATATGTTAGGAAAAAACACTGATTTTGATTATATTTGATATTTCCAAAAAACCTTTATACGGTTTAAGTGAATAAAAAAGAAATGAATAAAGAAATTTCCATGGAGGTTGGGATGGCTGTGTTTATGAATACTGACTATAATTATGATCATTATCAGCCATTGCCGCATTGCCAGGACTCGCATATGGACCATGTTTTCTTATTACTTTCAGTGTTGTTTCAAAAAGTAGTTTCATATTGTTAGTCTAATCCGTCTGCTTCATTTATGAAAATCATATTTGAAAAAATTCATTATAATATGCATGTATTCTTTTGTCATAAAACCTGTCAAATGGCTTGAAGTATTGTAATATCTCTCAACACTAGCAGATATCACTCTTAAGTAGTTTACTGGATTATTTGGGTTTCTATTTTATTTTCAATTTTTAATGTAATAAAAAATAATTTAATAAAGTAATTTTTTTAATGTGTTCCATTTTATTTTATAAGTCATTAATAAAATTTATTTTTTATTAATAATTTGATGAGCTTTATGATGCTTGTACTTTTGGATTTTCCAAATTTATAATTTCAATGTTTCATTAAAGCTAATTTATAATGACAGGTAAACATCGTATTCACATACATAAACATGAAGACAAGAACAAAAGTGAAACAATAAAACAAGAAGAGATAATCAAAAGAGAAAAGCAACAGGTACTCACATCAATACTGTTATTTTTTTTATATAGTTAAAGAAATTATAACTTTGTTTGTAATATGGATTTAAAAAAAAAAATACTCTTATAGGTGTTGATTAAGGACGTTGTCTCCATCTCTGTTTCCTTTAAACATATTATTTTTATATTAGGTGATCTTTCATTCAATATGATCCTGTCTCGATACTGTTCTCAGTTTAAATTCTGATCTTACTGTGTATTATAATCCTACACAACTTAGATTGTTTCAATTCCCACCTCACTCAAAGTCCAATGCTAATGTAGCTCTAAACTTTTTAACTCTGTCCTGTTTTAAGTCAGATGTTAATCTTGCTCTCGGTTGCAAAGTTTGTGCCGCTCTATATTTTTTCAACCCCATCCTGCTGTAAGTCCGATGCTGGTCTGATTTAGGACTATAAAACTGCTACCGTTCTAAATTTTTCTGATCCATCTGACTCACTCTTAATTCTGATTTTCATCAGAATTTCAGTTACTACGCTGGTTTCAATCTAAATTCATCCATCTCCATCTTTCATTAAGTTTGATCCTTGTTCTGTTCTTTGCTACAAAGATGCTGGTGCTTTAGCTGCCTTGGACCCCATCCTTCCTCAATATGCTTATATTTTTTAATGAAAAGGGAAGCCAAAATATCAATTTTTAAAAGTACAGACTTTCAGACCCCTAAACAGACTCACCCACCAATTACTCCCTTAGAGATTTGTAACAAAAACCTCAAATACCAATATTTATGACTTTACTTATAAACTACCTGTGCTGCTATACAAACTTTCAACAGCTATTTCCATTATACCACTGTATTTTATAAGTTATTATGAAGATAGCCTTATTTAGCAATTTGACATTTTCAGAAGGATAATGATGAAGAAAGCATTGGAGAAAGTGGAAGTATATTTATCAGAAATCTTCCTTATGTAGTAACAGAGGATGAGGTTACAAGATTATTTGAAAAATATGGTGAATATACCTTTATATTTAATTTATTGGGTCAAGTAAAGTTTTTTCATATTTTATATACAAATGCAAGATAATTTTTCATCATATTTTATTTACATTTAATTATAATGTATGTATGCCATTTGTTAAACAACTTTTTGCTATTTTGTATGGAGTGACACAATCCCATTGCGGTAGAAATTTTGGGATTTCTGATCAAAAAACTGTGACAAGTAGTTTTGATAGTTCTCTCTTGATGTTAACCTAACACTACCTAACACCATATGGTGGATGTATTAACACTTCCCAACCAAACTCTGAATATTTGTTGAGTGGCTAAAGATGTATATGGTGTAGCATTACCATGGTGAAAAACCACACCAGTGATCAATTTTTTCCAAAACGATTCGGTTTCATTACGTTTCAATAGAGAATCGCAAATAAATACACAAATCGTTAGATTTCTTTCAGTGAGCTAGTCTGGGACTTAAGGTTTGACCTTTTTTGTATATCCAGCTTTTTTGAAATGGGTCAAAACTGTTTTGTGATCAATTCCCAGCTCTTCAACTATGTCATCAGAGCTGTATGCTGAACTTGCCCTACTTTTTCTCGAAATGGCATTGATTTTTATCCTTAACAGGACAATCAGAGCGAGGTTCATCATTGATCATCATCAATAACTTCAAAATTACCAGACTAAAAACGCATGAACCACTTTTGTGCTACTCTTACCGATACTGCATTAGGTCCATAAATGTTATAAATTTTTTTTCGTGGCTGGTGTCGCATTTTTCCCTTTTTGTAATAAATCTTCAAGATACATCGAAATCTTATGTTAGATTCTCTAATTCTGGTGGAAAGAAAAAAATTGAAAAATGGCGGGACACCATTTTCACTTTTTTTACCATCGTCTATTTGATGGTATCAAAACTAATCAGTTTCAAACAACACAACCAAAGAGATTTTACTGCCACTTTTTACTTATAAAATATCTTTTTCTCCAACCTAACATTTGTCATTTATTTTGTAATAATCCATATAATATTTATTATTCTAGGTCCTATAGCCGAAATTAACATGCCTATAGACAAAATTCTAAGGCAACCGAAGGGTTTTGCAACTGTTACCTTTATGATGCCAGAACATGCTGTAAAAGCATATACAGAACTGGATGGCACAATTTTCTGTGGCCGAATGTTGCATCTACTACCTGCAAAGGCAGAAAAAGATAAAGATGATGATAATGACGGTATTGTTTCTTTTTTTTCAAATTTTTAATAATAATTAAAATATGGTGAAACCTCGATAACTCAAATTTCAAAGAAAATGCTAAAATTTTAGAGTTGATGAGTTCAAGAATTTTGAGATACAATAGTTTTGTTTGTTAAAATATCAACTTGAAAAACACAATTACTAAGTATATTTTTCGAGTTATAAAGTCATAGTTAAATAAAAATTGCACTTAGTTTTATAATAGTAAACTTCTTTTCAAGCAATAAATGCAAACATAAAGTACACAAATGTGTTATAGAAAGTTTTTTTACAATTACAATTGTATAAATATAATAAAATAAAAGCACTCAGTATTTTCTTTTTGGAATTTTTTGATATGAGTTCGGAGAACTCCAGATGAGCCTAAGGGTGTCTCATGAGTAATGTCGCTTTTCATTATTGAAATTCGTAGACTTCTTTTTATATGTATCATAACGTGTTAGACAAGTTTCTAGTTCTACGAAGAGTACAACTATTTTACTTACTTTTAATAATACTGTTTGTGGTAATTGATGGAGCAAGACATTTTCATAAAATGTATGGAATGTGATAAATATTAAAACTCTTATATTGTTAAGACATTATTGGAAACAAAGTTTAAAGCAGCCACGGTAGCAAGGTAAATATGTGAAATTGAAGGAAAAGATACAGACAATGAGTTAACAGCACAGAATTGGTTTTATCATTGTAATAGTAGAGATTGGACACTGACAAATCATTCGCCTGTATGGGATATTCAGGCAACGAAGGACACACTATAAAACCAATCTAATACTAGTACTCACCGATTATAAAACTTCCTTGGACCGTCTTAAAGTCACCATATATACACAATAAAATCATTGGGTGAGACCTGTAATAGTTATTGAATATTACTCCACGAATTAAATAAGATTCAAGCGAAAAGTTAAGTAGAAATGTGCAAACAGCTCCATGCCCTGCTGTAAGATGATCATTTTATGAAACACATTGTTAAATTCAATGAATAATTATTTATCTGAACCCATTGTGAAGGGAATTGTAAAGTGTAATTATGAAGGTTTAGTTTACTTTAAAATAATTCCAAATGATTGTACTGTCACTACCGAGATATATAACTGACATGAATGTATAAGGATTAAGATTTGGCTCTTTTCGCAATGCCATCTATGATGTGCATTGAATTTTCTAGAGACCCTTGCGGACCTTTCCACCACACCACCATTCACTCTATAGAGATTTGTTTTGTCAGTCTATTTTTATTCATCCTTTCCAGATGGTCAAACCACCGCAACCTTCTTTTCTCTTATCTAATCACTACATCTTTTTCATACTATACTGCTCTGTGACATCACTGTTCTTATATCTATATTTCTGAGACACTCCATTCATACCACACAGAAATCACATCCACTGCATTGATTCTTTCATTTTTCTTCTACCATACCCTATACATAAGTGTAGGGATCAGGATCCCATATTATAGATAGCAAACATGCTTATTGTGAGACACTTACTATTCATTATAGCAAGCAAGAACCTATTTACTTTATTTCCTGCATTCTCTCTTCTTTCGCTATTATTATCATGTTTATCATCATTTGTAGACAGACTACCCAAATATACAATTTTTTCCAATTGCTTGACTCTTTCACCTTTCACTTATATATATATATATATATGGCATTCAATCATGTTTTCGTCTCTTTTAAACACCATCACCATAATCTTGCTGATCCTTGTCTGACATCCCTGTGCTGTCAAACCAGTCAGTGTATGCCCCATTTGTTCTGACGCATGCACTGGAGCCCCTGTATAGGTATAATAGTGCCTTATCTGTAAGGTAGAGAACTCACACCATGCATGGAATGGGTTTCCCCATAGATCATTCCTTTTCGTTCTATCATAAACTTTTTCCAGATTCATAAAAATACAGTAAACCTTTTGACACATTGGTAAAAACTTTTCCACAATGTTTCTCAGAGAAAAAATTTGATTTGTACATCCCATCATCTTTCGAAATCTCGCTCGGATGTCCCAGATCTTACTTTCTGTTTCAAAGCCCTTTCAATAATGGTTTTTGCTTAAAGTTTGTGAATGACTCTGAGGAGGCTTATAGAGCGATAATTTGAGCAAACCTGCTGTGAGCCTTTCTCTTTATAGAGGGGTACAATGATGGCTTTGCACCAGTTATTAGTTAACCTACAGTTTTACCAGCATGTATTAAAGAGCTAATTCAGCAGGCTTGTCACTATACCTCCAGTGCTCAGTGTGTCTGAGTATGTCATACCCGACAGCTTTTCCAACTTTCATGTTTTAATACTTTCATAGTTTCATCCATCAAAATTTCGATTTTGTCAATTTAGTTTCAAGATATTAGGTTTTTTTTTTATGATACAACTCAAACATATATCCATGAGAAAACAAACCCAACACAAATGAATGCTGGTATTTTTACAAATTACTATTCCAAGTTTTATAATAGTAATAAAATTAAAGAAAATTTTCTTGTCATTACTGCCCTCCATCTACTCCAATCTACGGAACACGCTGCCATGACACACCAATGTTACTTATTAACGCTTTATCTATCAATGTGTGTTTTTTATGTTTATAAGCTATTAATTTTCGGCAAATTATACCAAGGGTAAAAACTATAAGATTTAACAGAATATGCACACATGTTGAATCTTTCAGATCCACTTACGGATTATCTTTTTAATTTTGATATTACTTGCTATTAATCTTTTCTTTATTATGTGGTGACCTACAACGTATGTGCGAAACATTAAAAACAGTTCTGAAAATAATTACGGCACGTCCGCCGAAGTTGCGAACATATACCTAACGCTGCGTCCATACAAGCATCGCTCAATGCATACTTACATAATGTCAAAAAGAAAGACAAAACTAAAATTCAATGGACGGAAGAATCATCGCTAGCGATCGAAGCGCGTAAAACAAGCATAAGCAACGCTGTCTTACTCGCTCGCCCGTCACATCGAGCTCCGTATGCATTATTCTGCGACGCCTCCGACAACTCAGCCGGCGCAGTACTACAACAATACATAAACAGAAAATGGCAACCACTCGTATATTTTTCAAAAAATTTTTCAGACGCACAATGTAAATATTCAACTTACGACCGAGAACTCCAAGCGAAATACATGGCTGTGAAATATTTCAGAAAATGTGCGAAGGACGACCGCCCATCACATTCACAGACTATAAATCAATAGCTTATTCAATGACAAAAGTAACGTCAACAACTGAAACGCCATGAAGGTAAACAAGACAACTTTTGTTTATCAGCGAATCCACAACCGATATACGACACAAACGGTAATCAAAATTTCGTCGCCGATACCTTCAGTCGCATCGAAACAACATCTTGCCCAACAACAATCGACTACGAACAAATTGCATCGGAACCAAGAAAATCATTCTGCCATACCAAAACTACTGCAGCAAGATAATATATTAATGAAAAAAAAATATTATCCCAGATACGAACACTGAAATATATTGCGAAACTCGAAACATCGACGTCAAACATTCCACCGTACATACCGAAGCAATATCGCTATGAAGCATATAAAAGTGTTCACAATATAAGTCACCCCGGTACACGCACTACCCGCAAGATGACGCCACGAAAATATTTTTGGCCATCGATGAACGCCGACATTGCAATTACCCGATCGCCAAACAAACATATCCATAGACAGTTTGAAGCCAACTTACCTGCTACTAGACCACTAGAAGAAAATACCGACATACCTACAAGAAATATACTACCACGAGTCAACATACAGACGCCGGATCACGACCCCGTCATCAGCCCGAACAACACGACGCTGTTGAAGCGGACGCGTTCCGGCCGCATTATCAAGCCGCCGGTACGTTTATTTCACTTGAGGGGGAGTCCTGTGGCGATCTACAACGTAAGTGCGAAACATTAAAGACAGTTCTGAAAAGAACTACGGCACGTCCGCGGAAGTTGCGAGCTACAGATTGAACGCTGCATCGCACACGTCATCACCTCACCAGAGCACTCTTCGCGTGCCCCTTCGATGTGCGACCGCCCGCCGCGGCGTCCGCCAGCCGTCTGACGAAGCAAAACGCCGGCGGGTATATTTAAAACACGACGTGCGCGTGCGCTCTGTGATGTGCCCGATGTCAGCCGCCGGCGCAGAAACAAATTAATACAATCGAAACAATTAAAAAATGATTAGGACACTAACGATAGTTTCGATTGGATAAATTTCTGGATATTTGATTGGCGGATTTTGTAAACCCATTGTTCACAAAATAATATATAAGGACAAATTTATCAAAAATATGACACGCAATTCATACAGTTACTAGTTGTTTCACTGAAAGCAACCCATCGTCCTTTTTCGCCATATATTACATTATTGGATATTTTTAATTAAGTACATGTTTGATAATTTTTGACATTTTGGCTTATCATCCTCTTAAATGATTGCATCATTTCACTTTGAGTATTTTTTCCAGATGATCTAACATTCAAAGAGAAAAAGGCAAAAAAATTAAAGAGTCAAGCAAAGTCATCTCACAATTGGAATACTTTGTTCTTGGGTGCAAATGCTGTAGCCGATGTAGTAGCAGCTAATTACAGCACAACCAAAGAAAATTTACTGATTGACAATAATAAAAGTAAGTATTTCTTAGTTTGAGTTTTTTATGTGATAATTTGATATTTCTATTTATATGGTCAAACATATTCTATGTTATAAATTTATTTCTGGATTATCTAACCTGCAACCACTGATTGACTAGTTAATTTAAGGGTCTGTAGGAAATATGCTTCTCTCTACAACGTGCCATTTGCCCTTACTTACAATTAAATTTAGACATATATGGTTGTTATTAAAATTAATATATATCCTGTGACAATAAAGTAAACTAGGAATAATATTAGAAAATAAAATCAGAACTGAAACAGTTTAAAAACAACAAAATTGTAAGTCATCAATGATTTTTTCACTATGCCGAGCATGTAAGACAAGGACATTCTCACAAAGACACTGTTTATCTACCTTGTTATTTTATAAATTAAAATATATAACTTCAATTCTCAAACCTGTTTATGCAATGATGTAAATTATTCCAATTTACAATTGCATTTTTAATTTCAAATAACAAAATAGTGCATGCTCTTCTTATGATGTTAAACAAAATAGTGGAAAAACCCATGAAAACATGAACTATCAAAGCTGGTTTTTGTAATAAATGGCATGACATATAAAAATAAACTTTACCAATATGCCTAGATCTAGGTACACTTAAATCAATATGTAAAGAGACAAAAATTTGTCTCAACAAAAATTTGATTAATTTGTAGTATTTTGGTATATAATAACACATTGAAAGCCCTTATTCAATCAATGGAAGGAATATGTACTTCAGAATGAACCGAATGACTTGACTTAAGAAAACTAAATATTATCGCTCTCTCGTATAATTAGTTTACATAAAGTCTGCCTCTTTATAATTTACAAGTATATTGCAGATCAATAATTTGTGATAGATATTTTAAATTATAATGTTATTTAGTGTATTTATTGTGACACTAAGCTTAAATTTTGAAAATATTGTCATTACCTTTAGACGATGTTTGATATAGTATGCAGGCAAGAGCGGTCCAAGCAAGGAGGTCTCCTCCCGAAATCGCACTCTTAAATCGTCAAATTGACAAATTTCTTAAAAATCGATAATTAACAGAAATTTTAAAAACAGGGTATAGACAGAAATTTTAAAAATAGGGTATTCAAAACAAATTTTAAAAGTGCGCGAATAACATTGATTTCAAAAATCAAGTCCAGAGGCAGTACTTGCTGGGACTAGGAAGATATCTCTCAAAGGTATTGATATGATATTTATCAATGTGCCTTTGAACTCTTCGAGCTTTTATTTTAAGCCTTAAGCTTTTTGAGCTCAAAAATTTAAAAACGGTTGATCTTAATAACCATTCCTGAATCTTTTTGCTACTTATTAATTATGAAAAAAAGGCACGCACTCACACACAAACGCACACGCGCGCACACACACACCACAGAAACATCACTTGAAATACGTTCAAATACAAACAAAGGTTTGCAAAATCAATAATTTGGAACAGAGTCCCCAAAAAAATCAATCTTCATGCCTTAGGTAGGCTAAATTTTAAGAGATAATTATAGTTCTTCAAAATTCCTAGAGATAGCTTCTTGATGACATTCTCTATCTCGTATCGTCAAGGGCGAATCCAGCTTTCTGGTTGGGGGGGTCACATAGCAGTGGTTTAGTAAGTTCAGACCCCAATTCTGTTACAATAACAAGAGAAAAGCCACCCCAAGAGGGATTAGGACTACTGTGATAACCCCTTTGCCTTATGGTTAACTCACAGTAACTATTTTTATCTTTCATATTTTAATTAAAAATACTACTTTAGTTAAAATTGCTATATTACTAATTATTTTTGATGCTATTTGATGAAAATTTTTTTAAGATAGGATTTGCATACAATCAGATCTTAGTGTGCATCTACATCCTGAAAAGAGTAACTCAAATTTCACAATTGCTTTATTTAAAAAAAAAAAAATGTTTAAAATAAAGCAATGGCCTAAATGAATACAAAAAACTCTTAATCTGATGGCGTGATTGTAGACACATAGAAGTGACTACACCATATTTGTGCTTGTGATATTTAGGTAACAAAGGTAACATATCCCAAGTGATATGCAAAAATGCATATCACAAAAATCAATTATTTTGCAATTAAATAACAAATATCGCCGTTTCTCTAGCCAGGCACTGTGTTTAACTGATCGACGTCATGGTGACGCTTCGGTATGCACTAGCATGGCCCTGATACGTCAGTTGATTGGCCATATAAAGCCGCTACCCCGTATTGCCCTCTTTTCCCATATTACTGGTAATGTAATTTTATATGAGTGAAAAAATTTTTAAAGTCGTAGCAGAAATGTGAAGATGAAGTCAACTTTTTCGAAAGCTACTCGCTCACGCTAATAACATGTAACTAGTTTTATAGTATCCAGGTAAATAATTTAAGTACGTAAGAAAAAAAACAGACGAAATACACATAGCGGTTTCGATTTTCCATAGAATATTAGCTCTAGAAACCTCTTAGAGCTACTTCCCAAAAAATATCCATGTCGCTATTTTCCATTTGTAATAAGCAATTGACTATAAAATATAAATACAATAATTTCAACCCTTATTTCACCCCTTTTGGGGTTACTTTTAAGAACTATGCATGTCATTATTTTTTATGAGTAATGATTAGCTAAAATACAAACTTTGTTATAAATATCTTCAGTGGTTTCAATTTTCCATACAACATTTCATCCCTTATTTTATCCTTTAAGGTTTATTTAAGAAAAAACAATGAATATATTTAATTCTTCATCTCTATAAGTAACTTAAACCATAAGTTTGACATCTGTAGCTTCAGTGATTTTGATTTTCCATGTAAAAGTATTTCACAATTTTCACACCCTTTAAAGGTTGAATTTCTAAAAGTTCTTTCTTAGTACTCATCGATGTTATAACATGAACTTCTATACAAAATTTCCAGTCCCTTCCCTAGACCCAGTAGTTTGGGCTATGTGGTGATTTATCAGTCATTGATATGCCTATATGATTGATATATTTTGTATAATATAAATAATGTACAACATACAAATTTTATTTCAGATACTAGTGCTGCTGTTAGATTAGCTCTTGGTGAAACTCAGCTAGTTGCAGAAACGAGAAATTTTCTAGAAACAAATGGAGTTTATCTGGAGGCATTCAATAAGGTAAGGGCACAAGAATATTTTGCTTATTTTTTTCTCATGATATAAATAAAAATATAATAATAACTGATCATCAATTACAGGCACCAAAAATGAGATCAAAAACATGTATATTACTTAAAAATTTGCCAGCAAACACCACACAAGATGAAATTAGACCTTTGTTTGAAAAACATGGTCAAATAGCAAGATTCATTATGCCAAAACATGGTATCACTGCATTAATTGAATTTGTAGAACCTTATGAAGCTAAAAATGCATTTACAAAATTGGCATATTCACAATTTAAAACTACACCTTTGTATTTAGAATGGGCTCCTGATAATGTATTTCTCAAGCAAACTAATAAGATTGAATTACCTGATGATAAAAATACTGAAGTTAAAAACAAAGAAGAAGAAACTATAAAACAGGAGGTTGATGATAAAATAATACAGAAAAATGAAGTCAAAGAAGATTTCGAAACATCACTTGAAGAACCTGAACTCGACACCACATTATTTGTTAAAAATTTGAATTTCAAGACAACAGAAGAAACTCTCAGATCAGTATGTGTTTTGTTTAAAAATACAGAAGTTTATTACAATATTATTATAGAAGTAGTCATAGTTACTTAATATATAATCGGATGCAAAGCTTTTGGTATTTGTGAATTTAGCATAAGGTATGTCGCAATGGCTAACTCAGTGTGTCAGCAAAGCATCACGGAGGTAGAGAGGAGAGGAGGTTGCAGCACACTCGTCTGCTTGTCCACGACCTCTCGAGATAATCTGCCGCGTGGCATCTACAATTTTGCGATTGTCTTTGCGCGAGGTTTCACAAACGTAAAATTCACAGACGCTAAAATGTTTACGTGGCACTATATCTGTGTAATAAAAGTATTCATATTAATAAATAATATATTTATCAAGAAACAAGACCATGATAGATATCAACCGTATTCTACCTTCTCCACCTGGCGTAATTTAAAATTTAGCTATAATTGTTCTATTTTATTACTTGAATTTGCTGATGGATAGCACTTATTATATTTCTGGTAGTTATACATTTATTTTTATACAAAATATATCCTATTACTATTTCAAGGCATAACCTACATCTATACAAAAAGCCAATGCCAAACTCCAATCCGAGTATGTATTGTGCAATTGTCTCGTGCACGTTGAAGGTTTAATTTAGTACAACATCTTTTATTATGATAATAAAAAAGAGTTTTCCAGAGAATTTCATACTATTAATGATGAAAATACACAGAATCATTTGCAGGATAAATTGTACCATGCATCTTTTCGCAAGTATTCATAATTTTCTTCTTTTTTAAAACAACTTTTCCAAAGTAACTATAACAAAATTATGTCATTGAAAATATACTTATAAATAATATGGACACAACCCTAAAAAATACTCGACCAGACTGCAAGTCCAGGCATGATCGGGTGGCCAGCCGCGCGGCGCGTTGCGGCGCAGAGCATATGCGTTAGTTGTTCTAAGGTTGTCAGTACAACATTTCTACATAGACGTTCTAAGGTATTTTTCTCAGAAACGGCTACTTCATTGACTATGGGTTCCTTGCCGAAATTGTTTTATAAGAGGAGGAGATTATGAATATTTGCATAAAGATGTGTGATAAAATCCGGAGGTTTAGCCAATCAAATCCAATACACAGCAGAGGTTTGCCGTAAAGCTGAACAATTACATTTACTTAATGATGATATTCTTAGAAATAATTTGTAATTTTAGAATAAAAATCAAACTAATATTTACAAATATCAAGCAAGAATTAATTAGCATTGGCATTATTACTATGTGCTATGGAGAAACATACACTACCTTGCTGAATTACAGCTAGTATTACAAGCTAGTACTTTTATTCTTTTTGATGTGCCAGGCATAAGGATAGGTTATAGTTAATCATCCTGCAATTTTTTTAGATCATATAATAGATAAGTAAAAACATTCTATTGTGTAATTATTGTTAATTCAAACACTTTCAGCTAATCTCAACATACTCACAAAGTTATTGTAATACAAATGTGATTGTTTTGATCAAAATAAAATTTAATGGACTTTTCTATGTCATAGAAATTAAATGTAAGATTAGTATAATACGCCTTTGTAAAAACATAAATAATTTGTTAAACAAATAAACATACTGACTTCTATACTATTTTCTTTTTTTAGCATTTTGCTGTATGTGGAAAATTACATAGTGTCACAATAGCAAAGAAGAAAGATCCTAAACATCCTGGCCAATTTCTATCTATGGGATATGGATTCATTCAATATTATAGTAAATCACATACAAATGAAGCATTAAAATCATTGCAGTATTCAATATTGGATGATAAAACACTGGAATTAAAACGCTCTGAGAAAGGAAGCACGTTAGTTTTTTTCTAACTACTGTCATTTTCAAGACTCGTTTTTGGCGTGTTACGTACTAGCTTAATTTTGTTTTTATTTATTTTTTTACTTTTATTATATTTATTTTTATTTCAGAAACGAAATAAACACTGCAAGAAAAACTAATAAAAACATTAATCAAAATGGGACTAAAATTCTTGTAAGGAATGTTCCTTTTCAAGCAAACCGTAATGAACTTCATGAGATATTTAGGTATTTTAAAATTTTATTATTACTTTTTAATATTTATTTAATTTTTTCCCAAAATTAAGTTATCACATTAAGACAAAATTTGGATTTGTTTGTATTTAGCAACATCTAATTTAACTCTTGTTAGGAGATTTGACTGAAAGAACGATTGGGTTTCTCAATATCATAATTAATTTTTAACAGGGCATTTGGAGAAATTAAATCACTGCGATTGCCCAAAAAATTGACACCAGGATCTGATCAGCACAGGGGATTTGCTTTTGTAGATTACCATTCAAAATCTGACGCTAAGGTATGTTTTCTTAATATATGTAGGGCATATTGAAAATGTCTGGAATAAATGAGAAAAAATTACTATGATTGGATAAAAATAAATTAATTGTTTCTCAAAATGTTCACCATAAATACACTTTTTCATACAAATAAACCAATATAGAAAACATTTATGCTACTCCTCTCTGGCGACCTCAGAAACATGTTTCATATTCTTCGATAGACTCTTCTGGTAATGAAAATTATTGACCGCATATTGATTGTTAATTTTTATGAACAAAAAAGTCACAAGGTGCCAGGTTGAGACTATATACAGAATTGCTCAAGTTCTATGTTTTCTTCAAAAATTTATTTGTCAGTTTGGCTGTGTAAGAATTGGCATTATCGTGGTGCAAGACGATGCGATGTTTATGATTATTTTTATGGAGTTTGTTGATAACTTCTCGCAAACAAAAGGTCGCTTGTAAAATGTAAAAACAATTGGCAATTAGATGAAACAATCTTGTGTTCTACAACGAGGGTTTCATTTTCAAATTTAGTGATTACTTTTTAAACATTTTTTATGTAAGTAGCCAGTTCCAGAAACTTATAGTGCACCCCCACATATGACATGCTAATTTTCTTTGACTCTAAAAAATTTATGCCATAAAAATATTCTGTATGCATATATGTATATTGTATGCACATACAAATCTTAATAGAAGAGGTTTTATGTTGTACATATAACTATTTTCATAATTAACTTTATACACTGACTATTTTTAGAAAAGTACCTTTTTTTTAAAATTGAATTCAAAACAATTTTCCTTACACTCATCTTCAACAAAATAAAAAAAATTAAACGTGTGACACTCGGGGACTGCCGCGGTAAAGCTGTTGCATAGCATTTTTTATCAACTTATGCAATTATAATTGTTTATTTATTTATGCAGTATCTTTTTTCTTTGATATTAATTAAAGTTTTTCATCACTTTCTTCATTAATAAATGCACGTTGTTTATTCATATTTAAAACACTTTATACACAAATTTTACGCGTATAGCTATTAACCAGCAACTGCTATTCACTGTTGTACATAGGTACACCTATGTATACATATATACCTACATGTATACTTACGGGGCACATGCGGTGAGTGTGCCATTATAAAGATGTGATAGATACCTATACACCTATATACTTTCTCATAAACAGCTGCTTACGTATTCGTCCGATTTCGGAGCAGCTCGTCTCGATCTGTGCGAGCTTCGTACAGTCGTACCATATACATATATACGTTAAGCGAACGCTCGGCCGAGCTACATGGTAGGCGGAGTGGGCGGTGTTAGGTTTTATTTTCGTTACGGAATTTCTTGATTTCCGCACTCAAAGCCCGCGATAAAAGCTATGCAATAGCTTAAAAATGTTTTTATGATTATACATTTTGCATATAATGGGTTATACACACACACGCACGCACGCACATTCTGTGTATGAACATAATGGTATTATAGATTAATATTAGGGGAAGAAATTACATAAATCCATTAACATCTCAACACTTATGTGCTCTCAAGTCTGTAGTAAAAATGCCAGAAAATATGATGTGAATATAAAACTAGTAAACCTGTAATATCTAAAGTATAGTTATGACAAATATTGGCAATTTCTTTAATTATATTATTCTGGGATCTCAATAGGAACAAATGACAAGGGATTTACTCTATATCCCCATGGGCGAAACTATGAGCGGATTGCCAATTTTGTTGAGTGCTGTATAATTTTGGCCACCAGATATCTAATGTTTTTATTATTGGACTATAATAAATAACTGATGTGATGTAGCGATATATTATCGTTACATCACATGATAACTTTATCTGTTTTACAAATAACATAAAAATCACTTTAAACACTCAACACAATGTAGATAATCAAAGTATTGAAGTGATAAAAATTCACCACTGATGCAGGTTGTGAACACGTATGCATTCTGTGTTTATTATTGATAATGTTTATTTAAAACACGCGACCGTTATTCGCAACATAAATCTTGTTTGTTTTATTACATTTATGCATTATTGACTTTTAGCAGTTTCAATTAAACCTAAAAAAAAGCGAAAAGACTTTGTAATCTTTTTGTATTAAAATTTTTATTGTCACTTAACAATTCTAAAATAATATATAAATATTATTGTTATTATTGTAAACTCACGCCTATTTCTCAGAAAGGTATGCACAGACCATAGATTTCGATCTCTCCTGCTTTACTGACATCTATCAATCTTCTCATGCAAGCTTGTCAGTTTCAGGTGCTCAGCATTATGCCTTTGTAAATAATCCAATTTGTGCTACATAGGATTTTATAGGGAGACCCTTGCTGACTTTTATATCACACACATTCGCTCTGTACATTTATTTTGTCAGTCTACTTTCATACATCCTTTTCAAACCAAATCACCTCAATATAAATTTTTCTACTCAAGTCACTACATCTTCTTTCAAACAACACATCTCTCTGACATCACTTTTTTAAAGTATTTTCAAAAGGCAAAAGAGATTGCCAACTACCAGAGAGTAGGTGGTCATCACCTATGGACACTTAATAACCCAAGAAAAGTCACCAGTGCGTTGTCGGCCTCTTGAGTAGGCAGTATGAATAGGATAACTGATGGAAGAGGAGTGAGTCGCCGGAACTCTCAATCACTAGACGAAATGCAACAACTGAAGCTTATTACTTTACGTCCGCATTCCACATATGCTATACAGAGATACCATTTCCACTGCATTGATTCTACATATAATATAAATATTAGACCGAATGAAAAGTTATATTACCTAATTGCTATACAGTAATAAAATACTAAGCATATCTTAAAACTTATGTCTATTACACTGTTTTACTTTGCTTTAGGTCTATCTCATACCCTCACTTCTCACATCTGACCCTAAATTGAGCATGGTCAGTGATGAGTGTATCCTATTACTAAAACACTTAAAAACACCTAACAATAATTATATTGATAAAGAGGAAGGCAATCTTACAGGGCTGGTACACTTCCACATTCATAAAAACTAACCAATTATAGAGTGTTATATTAATCATTTTGCTAAGAGGAAGAAAACAACAAACTTTTTATAGATAAATGTATTAAAATATTTTCTTGAAAAATGGTGTTATTGCATCTTATTTTCGCTAAATACATTTCCATTTGTATAGAACAAAATTTCAAGATGGCGTACTTTCCCATATTTTTAACAAATATGAAACAAATGCATTTTTTCTCCTCTTTTTAAATAAAATAAAAAAAGAAAAATAAAATAAAAAAGAGGAGTAAAATTAAAGTTGTTTGATGAACTGCAAACATTACGTTTCCTTAAAATCCCGTCCCTCTTGTCACATTAAACGTGACTTCTCCCCCCTGTTGTATGCGAAAGTATTTTATCAACGGCCCCTAACTGTAAACACTGAGATAATTTTTTTTATTATTTCAGTGTATGAATTGCAAACTAACAAACATTCATAAAAGCATTTCTATCATCAGAAAAAGATGGTTATAATAATATTTATATTTATTTCCAGAGTGCTTTTGAAGCATTATGTCAATCTACCCATCTTTATGGAAGGAGGCTCGTATTAGAATGGGCTGATTTAATTGATGAAACGGAAGGTGTAGAAACGTTGCGAAAACGTACTGCCCAATTGTTCAACACTAAAGCACCCGGTGGTAAGAAATCAAAGAAAGCGACTGTAGACAGCGAACAGTTTGTTGAAGCCTACACGGAATAATTTATGTAAATAAATATTGTTTTTTTTTACCATGCAGTACTTTCATTTCTCTAAATAATACATACTGATGTCGGTTGTTGGTCGATTCTACTGTTGGACACATGCATTGTTGTACATAAACCTGCCTCCTAGAGTTTCACAGCGAATCTCGGGCAGCATATAACCGACGATGGTCCACGATTTTTACCCATATAGCGATTAAATGAATTGACAAAAGAACCTGATATCAAAAGTAAGATCATGTTATAAAACTAATTAGTTAATCGAAGCATTAAGTTTACACATAAGGTTAAGTACCTGTTCAACCGAGATTTGAATGGCGGTGTACGAGTTTGCCGGAAAATATAACATCCTATGCTTATGTCCATTTCCATCAATAAATATTTAGATACGCTACATGATTGCAAAATTTACTCCGTATTTTATTTATGTAATGCCATCTGTAGTTTGTGTCATGTAGCGCCATTTGTTATTGAAAACCAATAACAGCAACAATGAAATTACCTCAAAATTCTGGAGATGCACTAGATGAAAGCAGCGTTTAAATTCTTTTTGAATTCATTTTTTCTAGGGATAGCACCTATATTCATAAATAAATCTTAATAGACGCATATGCAAAGAAAATAAAAAGAACCTTTAGCATCCGACTCTTAAAGGGAAGGAAAATTTTATACTATTATACAAACAATTCTTGTGTGATTGCGTGTATACATGTGTTACGATGATTTCGCAAACGTCTAAACGGTTTCAATGAAAATATTTATTTTGATAATGATTTGCTGTTCAAATTTATCTATATAGGTGTCACCCTTAAATAAATGGGATAAAAAAATAGAAAAGAAAATGTTCTCTTAAACGCTATTGATGAAATTTTGAGGCGATTACATAATTCATTGCTAAGTTATTAATTATTCACAACAAACGGCACTACATTATATGAACTGCGGATAGCACTATTTAATCGTACCAAAATATATTAAAAAAATAATTGCAAAGATAGCACTGAATAAACACTTTCAACCAAAAATATTTTCAGTGTGATAAGGATACACCATTTTTAATTAATGCCGTAAAACCGCTTTTCAATAATAGGTCGTGCCATGACGATGCGCTTTTTTGCTAGTGCATTTTTTCACATCGCATTTTTACATTTTGAGACTAGTGTTTTAATTTTTTAACGCATTAAAAAAATACATAATTATGTATTTAGGTAGATACATTAAAATAGTATAATGCATTATAGTCATTTAATAATAATATAATATACTTAATATAAACTTAGTATAAAAGGATTGGTCATTTCCGAATAATGTTCGAGAACGTGTAACTGTGTCTCTTAAAATTTGATCTCAAATGATTTGATGAGGTTGTTGGTTGTGTACAGCACAGCGTACGAAACTAAAGCTGTGAAGTTAGTCATAAAAATGTCGCAATGGTGTAAAATAGGAATGCGGGAGAGAAGAGTTGGGGAGTGTTGTACCTGCGCAGTTCATCATTCGCAGGCAAATCGGAGTAGCAGAGTATCGTGTGTTGTGTACTGTAAAACAAGTAGTAATTATATGTTTATGAACCATGTAAAATTATGGAAATATAAAATATTAGCAATCATTAATGATCCTGTACGGACCCGGTTTTTGCCGTCAAACCGTCAAGTCAATTTATAGGCTCATAGTATGAAACAAAAGAGCCCCCTTTGAAGTCCGCGTATTTTGACGAGTAACTACGGAACCCTACATTGCGCACGGCCCGACATACTTAGCCGGTTTTTAAAGCTATTTTCTTGAAAATTCTAATAATACTAACCTAATAAATACTAAAGCTGACATAGAGCATAGAGGAAAAAATATTTATTTTATGGTGAGGAATTAAATTTAGATAATTTGCAAAATTGTTTATTTCCTAATTCCTTTTCATAACTGTGATTATCATACATTATCTAAATCTTGTGGAACTGTTATTCAGTATTTCTGTGATTACTTTTTGCTTAATTAATTAAAAAAATATATTCTGTATACATAAAAATTAAATATTAGGCATCTATATCATAATGTAGTATAGATTAAGATGCTTAATAGGAATAAAGGGAGAGCATTTTCGGAAAACAAATGAAACCCATTTCATTTGAATAAAAATGTTTATGATTAAACTAATACATTGATGGATGGCTCATGATAACACTTTCAGAACGGAATATGGAATAATTAAACTATAAATGCAATAATAAAGTATTGTTACATTTTATAGTGCATTATAGTAAACAATAATAATATTTAGTTAAACTAAAATGTATATCATGACACACATGCATTGCTATTCCACAATAACTTTTTTTAAAACATGCAATTTTTTTACAAGATTTAGAAATCGAATATGGTTTTCTCATATATATTTTTTTTGCTTTAATGAATGGGATTTTGTATTCTAAACATATGAATAGATACATACATACATACATATATATCAGTTTAATATATGAATGTAAAGCATAATTTATAGTCTAGATATAAAAGAAAGTAATATAATCTCACAATATTAAACATTTAATCCAATCCCTGCCTTAATCCAGAAAAAAAGTGAGATTACTTGCCAATAATCCCAAAGGTAATTTTCTTTACAAAAAGTTTTCAATTACAACAAAGTAGCATCTCTCTCACAATATCTAAATTTCCACAGACTAAAATTTTAAAACTAAAAGTTTTATTACATACCTACCATATTTTTTCTTAAAATGTTGTACCTAATATAAACAGTACAATTTTTAGAAAAATGAAGAAAATTTGTATACATCCCCAATTATTGCAATTTTTCATTTATGAAATATTCCTTTATGCAAATACAGATAAATTTGTCATATCTAAAATAATACAATATATAACACCATTACACTTAACCAGTCCGTCTGGATCATATTATCAACCTAGTTCTAAAAATGGATTTAACCATTTTAAATACTTACGAAATATATGGTATGGGTTTCCAAATTGAAATTATTACAAGGGTCGAGAATTACAAAATCAGTACCATATTCCAAAAATAAAAAATAATTGATACTGGCACATAAAAACTTAGAAAATAATTATAATGAACAACCTATTATAAGGAAGGAGAGAGTGAGAAATAACTTTATTCAAATGAATTTAGATCAACGCATGATCAAAAGGCTAACAATACTTATGATAAATGATACAGAAATAGTTTCAGAAACAACTTGTCTTTTAATGTGGTGGTAGGTAAATGAATCAAAATTGTCCCTTAAAACACATCATTCATAAATATGTTGCTATATTACAAGAAAAAATGAATAAACACCAAATAAATAATTATTTCATTCAATTTAAAATTCCCTAATTTAGATAATAAAATCATATGTAGATAAATTATAATGATTTATAATAAAATGTTAATAATATAAAATAACATGTATGCTCATTTTCACGGATAGTCACTTGATTTTAGGGGTTTTTAATCTTAATGAATTTATAGTTAAAGTAGACTTTAATAATAATTTAATTATCATCAATGTTTAGGTGTCACCAAGTTCTGAGAAATCAAAAAATAAAACATCTATTGAACATATCCTTCCTAAAACAATGTCTGTGACAATAAACACTCCATAAACACATGTTTAACTTTTCCATTACAAAATATAGTGTATAACTCTTATACAACAAAATCAAATATTGACATGTATTTACATAAACTTTTGTGTTACTATTGGAGTGTTTATTTATGTCTAGAAATAACATCATTAATATTATCCATAAGCCTTAAATCCATCATTTTATAGTTACATTTTCATTTTCACTTCAATTTTCTATTACATTTTAAGGTTTTGACGTTAGATATCTGTTAGACAAGCCTTGATTTATATAAAAATTTTGATGAACTTTAAACCATGTCTATTCTAACTCATTGTTAAATATTCATTTTTAACAAAAGAATTTTTGAATATTTTTCATATTTTTTTTTAATAATGCTGTTTAAATTTATGATCCTAATTGTTCACTCCCATATAGTCCCTGACTGTAAGTACTAATCTAAGTTCTTGTTTATTGTTTATGTAAGAAAATGGTATTTAAGCATATTTTATTACTATTTTAATTACTTGTATTAAATTTCAAAGGTATTTTAAAATAACTAACTCATCAATAAAATTAATGCTACAAATATTACCAACGGATGCCTTTTAACAAGTAACACCTAGGATATTTAAAATAGATTTAGGTGAGTATTTGAATTAAAGATACCCTTAACTTAATAAATGTCTATGTAAAAATACATTAAGGATTTATTGTTGAAAATTAATATTAACATTATGAAGATAATTACATCTATTTTTCAAAATATGTGGATTTATTTCAAAAATGTTTCTACCTTAATACAAAAAAAAGTTGCCCTGCAGCCTAAGGCAGGAATAAAGGGCACAGCGAGCCAAGCTTCAATCCTTCAAACCCTTTCCACTCAACCCTTGTGTTGTATGGAAAACTTTAACTGAAGGTTATAAGGGAAATAAGTGCAACAATGAAAATTAGATTTCTGGTACAAGCTTTTGGCTCCATATTTCTTTATACTAAATCAGTTAACTATTTTTTCAAATACAAAACTCAAATAATAAATAAAATGGGAATTATTAAAAGTTCCACAGATCGAATATTTACATAATGAATATAAATAAACTTTTTCGGCATGTACAAAAAAAAATGAAAATTACTATTACGTTAACAGTTTTTACAACTGCGCTTAGGTTACTTCTTTAACAGAGTGGACTTTTCAAAATTAATATCTTTTGTTAAATTTGTAATATTTCTGCATAAAATTCCTAATTTTAAGTTCATCTATCAGTGAAATGAAGATTATGAACATTACAGCAACATTAATATTTAAATCATGAACAAATGAACAAATTTAGCATGTCGAACTATAATTTAACATGTATCCTTTGATAATGCAAAATACTATTAATATTAAACACACACTCCTTCATTACATTCATTCAGAATTTTAGGTTCTGAAAACTTTATGTGAAGATGCAGATTTAGATATTGTTATAGGAAATTTTGTAGCAGGAATTAGAACTTGGAAACCCTGTACAGATGTAGTCCCATTAAGATATTAATGTGTTAAACACAAATTGTAATCAAATACATATTACCAATTCACTTACGATTCAATATAATTTCACAAATCAAGACTAATAATAATTAACAAAGAAATTCTAGGGCATCTTAAACAACTAAAACTAAGGCTTTAGTCAATTTTTACTGTTGAATAAATTTTTCGAACAAATGTGCTTGTGCCAATATAGCCCACAGTACCACAAATTATACCAAGAGCTAAGCTGAATAAAGCCATATATCCAAAATAAAATGTTGTTTGGAATAAGCCATACATTTTCGTTTTAAAAATAAAATAATAAAAGGAATATAAGTAAACATAGAGAGCAGTGCTCCCTGCAGAAAGAAAACTTGTCCATTGCCAACGATAGTCCTCAGCATTGAGAAGGAAGTAAGTACATACAATTGTGACACACACAGTAACTATCATGAGAATTAAGAAAACCAATAACATGAAGCCATAGACGTAATATATCTTATATGCCCAAAACGATGTAAATATAAAATACATTTCAATAAATATAGAACCGAATGGTAGAATTCCACCCATTATTATAATTATGAATGGTTCCATAAACCATTTTTTCTCTGGGATCGGACGAGGTACTGCATTGATTCTACATGGATAATCGGGTGAACCTGCTAAATTTCTACCTAAAACTGTACCTACGAGAGTCAGTGGCAGGATGACAAAGGTACAAATTGACATCACTGCAATCATGCTACCAAACGGAATTGCACGAGAAGCATGATAATATATGGCAATAAAGTTTATGAAAAATGCTGTTCCACATACTAGCATAGGTAAAAGAAAAGCTGAAAGTAACATTTGCTTGATCCATAACTTGCCACCCATTCGTGCATACAATGAGCCACCAAAATATCCATTAACTGGTGAAGTAGCAGAATAAATGAATATAGCTGTTGAAAGTAACGATCCTCTTTCAGTATATAACTCTCCAAATATTGTAAATATTATGACAGCCAAAGTTACAACAGTCAACTGATAACCTGCTCCAATTAAAGCAGAAAACAATGCCAGATGAGGAACAGGTCTAAAAACATCACCATGCACTTGTTTCCATCCATATTCATCTCCAAGGTCCTTCTCCAAGTCATCCAGGTCATCGTCTTTAGAATATCTAGCATAATCTTTACGCAATGTTCTCATTAAAATCATAGAAACTAAACCAACTAAAAAGATGACCATCATAAAACTATTAAAAATGCTAAACCAATGGATGCGATGTTGGAAAAAATTGGGATCCAAATATTTGTCAAACCTATCCTCAAATTTTATATTGCTCTTCTTCCAATTTACTTCATATGTAAAAGTTATTATGGCATCGGGGGTCAATGGTTCTTTGTTTTCAGCAGTTAAATTAACTTCTACTATTCTGTTACCATTGTATCCTATATCAAATTTCTTATGAGTCCAAATGTAGTAGTTATCACCATCAACTTCTCCAACTATTCCCCATATCGGTAGATCATCTATATACATTTGATACCAGTAATGGTTTTTCACAGCATAAACAAAAGCTTTATATGCCTGATCGTTGACTGTCACCGGACATATTTCCTGTGGTAGAGCATTTCCTTTGAACTTGATATCAAGACCACTGAATTCTAACTCAACGCCCTGGAGCGCCTCTGACAATGTTTCATGATAGTGTCCGATCGAAACTTTATTGCTGACACAGAAAGGTAGCGAATAATAAGCATATGTCTCCTGGCGGTTGTGATAGGGGCCAACAGTATTCATCCATAGTACGACTTGTTCACCATCATTATAGGTATGCGTATGCTCGTCAGCATTAATTACGGCCAAGAAAATAAAGAATACGTACAAAAATTTCATCACGGATAATTAATATACACTTTGTTGTTAATATTTTTGGACGAAATAATATTACATTTTAGTACTACACGTAGTGACTGAGAAAACTCTCAATCTAGGGATGTATTAAATAATCGATTACTTTATCGATGTTTTGACACTTCGATCGGTATTAACACCCCTCTAAAACAACGTTAAGTTTTTCGATTAATGAGTGTAATATTGTAAAAACGATGGTTCTGTGCTTTATCTAATAAAAGTAAAATTATTGTATGATTATGAAATCCATAAGAAATAGACAGAACTTGTAAAATAATAAGATATAACAATTTAGATATTATCTTTAATATTTCATACATTTGTTTTGAAAAGTATTGTTTGGTGAAGTGAAACTGATAATGAAAACCATAAATGAGCATTGGAGCGGTTCAATGTTAATTATTTCAAGGATTATGATGAAATTTCTTTGAAATTGTTAAGGAACATAAACTCATGAAATTGCATTTTGTGAAGTAGAATTAACGGTATACTATCAGCTAAATTCTAATTATGAGATTCTTGAGAAAACGATACGACACCTCAATGGGTATATATATGCAACTATATTCATTGAGTATTTTTAAATAAAAAAAGAAAGAATTATTTAATGATGATAATAAATTAAATCAATCATGCGATATCTTATAAATATTGCAACTAACGCTGAGTGGAGCTCATTTCTAACGAAAATATATTATGTATAAGTTTTAAATAATAAGTAGTGTTATGGACTGTAAAATATAATGTGTTGTTTTTAATTGAAAAATTATTTGTCCAGACTTTGTATTACAAGTAGGTAGCTCTAATATTGTAACATAGGATACATGAATCATTGGCTTAGTTTATATCTTTGCGTTTTTTCACAAAAATAAAACTGTAAAACAACCACAAAGAAAAACGCACAGTTTTTTATCTTTCCTTTATAGAAGTTACTCATGTGATTTGTTCTATCTTCGGAATTTTCGGGCAGATTTCCAATAAGAGCTTGGGTAGTTTATATAATTCCAGAAACGTCATAAAATTTTCAGTAACAACTGCATTTGCAGGTGATATATTGAAATTACTGTTATAATGACCTATATAAATTTTTTCATAACTATTTACCACAAGGATTTTCAATTCCACAAGTTTTAGTAGAAAAGTATTGAATGGACAAAAATACACACAGCCAAAAAAAATTAGTTTAGAAATGAAAAAATATTGAATTGGGACTTAAGCTATCTTTGGACTTAAAAATTAGAAAAAAACAAAACATTGAAAATAAATTTTCGTAGAGTCTCTGTACTCACTCAGCACGTAGAAATGAATTATCATAATATGCTTTCCTTACAAATTTTTAACAGTAAGGAGGTAACAACCCCATTTTTAAATAAGCTAATTTTTAACCAGTTATAAGTTGTTATATTAAGAAACAAATGGTATTGTACTATTTCTAAGTTGTTCTGTAATATTAAATGTGCATATAAGTATGAAGTTATGGAAATTTGTGATAAAAGATACAAAGATACGTATGTATTTAAAGATATACGTAGTTTACAATTGTAAAATTAATACGTATTCTAGCTAAGTGAGACTGTTAGAGAATTGGTTATATCGTAATTTACGATAGTATTACTGAATTTTATTATTCAAACAACCTAATATTATATACTATTAGCATCATAATAATATACGTATCTGCTTATTTTTATGTCATTTAATTATCTCTATAAAACAAAATCAATCTATACTATAACCCCAAACCTTTTTAATTTTTTTTTGTAATAGATAAATTGTCAGAAGTATTTGTTTGTCTAATCCAACGTTAAAAATTAAGTAATTATTTCGAATGCAGGAAACCATTGTCATTATATATACTTCAGCTAATAGTGCACATTTTTCTAACTAACTACATTCCGTAGCCTACGGATAAAATGATATGGTTGAGGTGGCTCGTAAGAGGCTACCGATAGGAGGAGCGTATTAGGGTGCGATTCTGTAATGTCGAAGAAACGCCTAGATGTGAAGGATTCTAAAAACTTATGTATTCTTATTCAAACTCATTATAAAGCAAAGTAAAAAATTATTGATGATATGTTTGATGAGGACATCATTATAAGCTCTATTCAAAATTTAAAGAGATGTGTTGTTATTTCAAGGCTTTTTATAAGCTATCTTTACTCTATTGACGGGTTACATTTTCATAATTATGATAAAAAGTGAACCCAATTTGTAAGACTACATAAATAATCTATACAATATCTGTAAATCATATAGGATTAGTTTTTACCTTTAATACAGCAAGCGCTAAAACAATTACTATAATACATAGAGTATATTATTAAAAATAAGACTATAATCCATAGAAATCATAGGACAAATCATAACTTCAATCTAATCGTATAGTCCACAGAACAATAATATACTAGCGCATAAAGTTGTGAAATCTGTGTTCTGAATGGTTCCATAAACCCATGGTCAAGAGCTGTCAAATCTGTCAAAAAGTCGTAACAAAATAATTATAAAGGTTTTAAGGTTATGGATAAAACATTGGGGTTTAATAACAGTTGTAATATACACGTACTTCTTAGGTGATACTAAGATCAAACGTGATGCATCTTAGATCTACATGTTACATTTACAGTTAAACGTAATTTTCTATCTCTATCTACGATTTTGATATTTCAACGAAAAGGATAATCTCTATTAAAGAGATAGTGCTTTTAGAAGTATACAATGGAAACACAATTTTCCAGTAGTGTTCTAGCAAAATTCAAATCTGATAGCGGTGAAGATACTGGAAATCCACTTGATCTACCCTTGAATGTTACTAAAGATCAATTGCAACTTATTTGTAATGCTCTCTTACAAGAGGAGGACAAACCTTTCGTATTCTTCGTTAATGATGTTGAAATTACTACTACTTTAAAAGATGCTCTAGACATAAATAGTTTAAATTCAGAGCAATGTGTGGAGATTATATATCAACAGCAAGCTGTATTTAGGGTGCGTCCAGTAACAAGGTGTACAAGGTATGACTATAATTAATATCAATTATACTTAGTATGCAAACATTATATTAAAACCTTGAAATTTTCAGCTCAATACCAGGGCATGCAGAAGCTGTTATCTCAACCAGTTTTAGTCCATCTGGAAAGGAACTCGCTAGTGGTTCAGGGGACACCACAGTTCGTTTTTGGGACTTAAGCACACAAACGCCTCTTCATGTGTGTAAAGGTTGAAATTTTTCAATTTTACTTTAACTTATGTAGTTATAATATTGCGCATAATTATTGTTATAAATATTAATGCACAGGTCACTCAAATTGGGTACTTTGCATCAGTTGGGCACCAGATGGTTCAAAATTGGCGTCGGCATGTAAAAATGGCAGGATAATTTTATGGAACCCTGTAACAGGCAATCAAATAGGAAAAAACATGGTAGGCCATAAACAATGGATTACAGCTTTATCTTGGGAACCTTACCATAGGTATTGCAAAATAGTGTTCATTTTCATAAAATCTGGTTTGAAACATGAATTTGTTAACTAAAATATATACAAATAATAATATTTTATACTATAAACATACATATCAATATTATTTCTTTTTTAGAAATGCTGAATGTAGGAAATTGGCAAGTTCTTCAAAAGATGGAGATGTGAGGATATGGGACACATTGACTGGGCTAACTTTACTAAGTTTGACAGGGCATGGTAAAGCTGTAACTTGTGTGAAATGGGGTGGTAGGGGATTAATTTACACATCCTCGCAAGACAGAACAATCAAGGTAAACTCAAAAAGAGGAGGTGGCAGCAAACTACATGAAATCCAATTATTTTTTGACTTTTATTCACTAAAAAATCTTAAATAACATATGTTTCAAATAGTAGATTAAATATTAAACTTCTCAATTAAACAGTATGATTGATGTGAATTTATTAAGGCAATTAATGAATTAAAATACTATTTTACATTAGGTGTGGAGAGCTGATGATGGAGTATTGTGTCGAACATTAGAAGGACATGCTCATTGGGTAAATACTTTGGCCCTTAGCACAGACTATGTTCTAAGAACTGGGCCTTTTCATCCTGTCACTGATTCGCGAGCTGTTGTTATGGATAGTAAGTTTTATTTATATGCTACTGATTGTAAGAATAATAAAATAAAGTTTTACTAACTTGCCTAAATATCATTTGAAACGTAAAGCCTAAAAAAGTTATATGTTTTCAAAAGTTTATTGTGAAAAAATATCAGTGATGCAAAAGAGATACAAATCATACTGTGTGGAAATATGTGGCATATACTGTTTAAGAAAATAAGACTTGAACTTTTAATATAGATAATTAAAAATATATATATTTTAAAAAAATCTACCTACACTAAAATACTTGTTTAGGTTCTATGTGAAGTGACTGTATGCCAGTTCTTTGTAGTATTTTAAGATTAAGATATAGTATAGAAAGTTATCTCCATATTGTTTTCATCAGACTTCAAAAGTAATTTTCTCAAGTTATTTTGTCACACATATAGTTTTCTAAAAACCGTGGCTTAAGTTCTATGGGATGAAAAATTATATTTCAACATGATGACTTTTTTCATGCTTTATGTTGTGAAAACTTTCTAATAAAAAAATTAAAAGATGTTTTATGTAGGAATTGGAAACTTTTCAAAATGTTTGAACACATTCAAAAAACATTATTTCTGCATAAAACTTTGTTTTTTAATATACTTTCTGTTTGTATTCTATTTTGGTCTAATTCAAGTTATACTTTAGACCATAACGAAATAAAAAATCTCATAAATTAGATTTGATAGTGTGATTATACTTAATGGTACAATAAAAATTACTTAGTGTGAAATATTTTCATTCATTATGTGTGAATCATGTCAAATTCTTGTAATATACATTGATTATAGAGGCATTTATAAAACTATTATCATGTAAGCTAAAATTTATAAAACCTAAAAATTGGATATTAAGCATAGCTACAGAAAATGTACAGTTACATTTAAATTAAAAAAAAATTATGAATTTGCTATTAGGAAACACCTGCCAGAAATAAGAAACATGTTAGAGAAAAATATATTTGCTTATAGTATTTTAAAGTTTACGTTCCATTTTGTTTGTTTACCAACAGTGCATACACTAAAACAACGAGCACTTGAAAGGTATGAAACAGTTTGCCCTCAAGGTAACGAAAGATTAGTATCCGGGTCAGATGACTTTACACTTTTTCTGTGGCTTCCGGAAAAAGAAAAACGCCCATTAGCTCGCATGACTGGTCATCAACAACTTGTCAACGATGTTAAATTTTCACCAGATACACGGTAAAGCTCAAAAAACATTTTTGTGTTAACATATTATTATATGAAAAATAATCATGATGTATAAATATCATAAATGTTTTCACTTGTTTATTATTATTTATGACCATATATCTTTTCAGAATAATAGCTTCAGCATCTTTTGACAAATCAGTAAAACTTTGGGAAGCATCTTCTGGCAAATTTATAACTACTTTAAGAGGTCATGTGCAAGCTGTATACATGGTGGCATGGTCTGCTGATTCAAGACTTCTATTGACTTCTAGTGCTGATTCAACTCTTAAAGGTCATTAAATATTGCAACTATAAATTCGAATTCACTATATTCTAAAATTCAATTTAAAAACAATAAATTCTCAGATCAAAGTGATATACAGTGGAATCTCAATAACTCACACGTCAAGGGAAATGCAAAAAAAATTGAGTTAACGAGTTTACGACTTAACAAGAACTTCGAGATACATATGACTGTCGACAAGGAACAAACATAATGTTCACAGCTGTGTTACTTAGAAAGTATCATGAATGTATTCATTCATTGCACATGTACAAGACAAAAACAATAGATTAGAAGCCCCCGAAACCAAACATTCATTTTGGAATTTATTGCTATTATTTCGGGGAATTCCAAGTAAGATGTCATTATATTTTACCAACTATGACTTACGAAGTCTCCTTTTTGAAATTTGAGTTATAGAGTATAAATATGTATTATCAATAATTCGTAGGGAAATAACATTTTGTTCGAGTTACAAAGTCTAAATAATTCAAGATACCGCATATTTAGGGTTTCATCGGAAAGGAATGGCAATTTTTTTCGACTTATTGAGGATTTCGACTTAACGAGGTTCGAGTTATTGAGATTCCACTGTATTAAACTTTTATACTGTTTTTTGAAGTGAAAACTTCTTTAATGATGTTATGCACTTTTTGGGATGGGTAAAAAATGTTAAACTCGTGTCAGGGACCCGTGAACTGATCGAAAATTCATAAGACGGAGGGATGTAGACTGCTGGTGCGGCGTAGGAGAGGAAGTAATATCCTCCTCTCTTTCTACCGCGCAGCGAAAATGTATGCCTACTCCTACTGTTTCCTTTAAGCGGCGCAAGGCGCTTGCGCGAGTGTGCGTGTGTCTTTGTACCACAGCCTGCTATGAATGGTGACTGCTGATGGCTCAACCATCTGTATACTTGTAAAATTCATGTAATTATAATAGTTCTGAAGTGTTACATTTTTAATGTAAGATAAATTGTCATGTTTGTGTACTATATATATTGCACAATAAATGAATATTGTATTTTACTACAAAAAATGATAAATAAAGCAATTCGTGCGAAATGATTTACTAACCATTCCAAAATATTAAAAAATGGACAATGTTAATTTTCAAGTTTTCACTTCTGCCGACGCTCCTGGAGTACAACCCGTATTTTTTTTTATTTTTACACTATGTTCCAAAGTTTAATCTTTTCTTACACTAATTTTTTTATACAATTCAATGTTTTGTTGTGCCTAATATTTGGAGTAGTTTTAGGGAAATACAATTTCACCCTTCTTTCCAAAATTCATTAAAAATTTATTTAGTTATTTAAGTATTTTCAAAATTACCTGTGTGAGTTTTAGATAATTAGAACTTGTGATTCACATATTCATTCTATTTGCAACTATGATAATGGGAAAATATGACATCTTATCAATGAGTAGCCATATAAAATTTTTGAGTGTTTGTACTGCACCCATACACTGTCTTTAAACATTTTTAATCACAATATTTTTTTTTATTTATTCACATCGAAACCTATAATTACTATGTTATAATCATGAATAATTCCATTATTCTTAATTTTTTTTTCTAATGCTCTCATATGAGTAGATATATGTATGTATGTAAGTGTGATTACCTCAGAATTTGTCCAAATAACTTTTCATGGGAGTTTTATAGGAGTGTAACTCTCAATTTTTACAAACAAAAAAATATTTAATAAATTTACTAGCATTTAAGTTGGAATTTACCAATTTCCCTGTTTTTATCATTAAAATTTGTTTTCAGTTTGGAGCATGAAAACAAAAAAATTAGAAATTGATTTGCCAGGTCATGCTGATGAAGTTTATGCTGTTGACTGGTCACCGGATGGATCATGTGTAGCTTCAGGAGGAAAAGACAAAGTTCTTAAATTGTAAGTATTGTAATTATGTATTACATCTAATAGAAGATGTAATTTGATGATATAAAAGAGGGAATTCAGGAGGAGAAATCAAAATTCTTACATAGTATCACAATTTTTGAACAAAACTAGGCATGACTTGAGAGTTGCTGAAGTAACATTCAATAAAATCTATATTCTGTTTATGCAGATCTGGTATTTATAATTTGAATTTTAAATTTGTCAAATAATTAAATTCAAAGTGGGATAGATTCAAAAATGACTACTGATATAAACTCATAACATATTATTAATAACTAGCTATGCATGTAGTATCCCAAATAAACATAGAATGATTTCCTTCATTTTTCTATATCCAGAGACCTCTTTTTCAATTAAGGTGCTCAACTATACACTATTAAAGTCTAAAGCAGGTGTGGGCAACCTTTGACATGTTGTGGGCCTAACTTTAGTGTGCAAATACATTCATGGGCCATGTTCAAAAAGTCGTGCATTTTAAAATAGTGTTCATAATTTTTAGCGATAGATGTCATACATGAAATTTTTCAAAATGTCTCGTGGGCCGGATCAAATCTCATAGCCGGCCGGATGCAGCCCGCGGGCCAGTGGTTGTCCACATATGGTCTAAAGTGACTTGGAGAATGTTAGTTTAATCATAATATCTCCTCCAACACCAAATAAAAATGTTACTTTAGTTGCATATAATGGTTATTCTTCAAGCGGGCGCGCAGTCATCTGTAACGGGAGCGGGCGCGCGTAACCGAAAAGACGTATGGGATGAATAAAAGAAATAAAGCACTAATTATTTAATAATTATTTATTTATTTGTACTCAGATATATTATCATTGTCTTTAAAGTCTAAGTTGTCAAAAAAAAAAATTAAAATTATGAAAAAGAAACAATTATTAAACTAATTAACATAACTCAAATATTCTTTGGATCAAAACAAAAATTAGGAACACAAAACCCTTTTACATAACTCAAACTACGAGGGGCGGCTGATAAGTCGGCGGCATTAAATGAAAGAAAAGTACGAGTATTTTATTTTTCAATATAGTCTCCCTCAAGCGAAATACATTTTCACATCTGGTGTATAACGCCTTCAAACCGCTTAAAAATATTCCTTTCTTTGCAGTCAAAATGGCTTTCTACAGCCATCTTCATTAGATTGTCATCAACAAATCTACGACCACGTAACTCCTTTTAAATTGGAAAAAAGGAAATAGTCGCTGGGAGCTAGATCTGGGCTGTAGGGTGGGTGGTCAATTTCCGAGAAGTCCGTGTCCTTCAGGGCCTGCCTCGAAACCCGCGCCGTGTGGACAGATGCATTGTCTTGTAAAAACAGCACTCCGCGCGATAACTTCCCACGTCGCTTCTGTACGACTGCCTCTCGTGCCTGACCCAATAAATTCGCGTAATATTAGCCATTCATAGTAGTCCCCTTTGGCAAGTAATCAATTAGTAAAACACCTTCACTATCCCAAAAAATTGTCGCCATAAACTTCGATGGCGACTTTTGAACCTTGAATTTCTTCGGCGGCCTTTCTCCTTTTTTCGTCCATTGCATGGACTCCTGTTTAGATTCCGGATCGTATTGACGAACCCAGGTTTAATCCACGGTTACAATTCGGTCGCAAATTTCGTCTATATTATCCCCGACTAACTCCAAAAAATCCTTACTTGTCTCAAGTCGCCGCTGCTTGTCAAACGGCGTTAGCATTTTTGGTACCCAACGCGCACTGATTTTTCTCATATTCATATGCTCGTGTATAATTTCTCCAACTCGTTCTTTACTAATCTGCAACTCTTCAGCTATCTGCCATGATTTTATTCTTCGGTCGGCTAGTACTAATTTTTCGATTTTTCAAACATTTTCCTCCGTCACTACCGTCACAGGACGCCCTGGGCAAGGATCATCTTCACAGCTCTCTCGTCCTTGTTGAAATAAGCGAGCCCATTTTTTGGCTATCGTATACGAAGGCGCAGATTCCTGAAGAACTGATACCATGTCTTCAAAAATTTCTTTGGGTGTTGTTCCTTTCTTTACGAAGTACTTTATTACGGCGCGATGTTCAATATTATTGAGATTTGACGATTCGGCTGACATGATGACGTTTGTGCTTCGACAGATAATTTGTTAATTACTTTAATAACGAAAGGAAGCTATATTTATACTAACAAGAAATGTCACAATTAGTGGTAATAGTTGTGAAATAATGAGTCATCGCTAAGTACCTTGGGCCGCGGACTTATCAGCCGCCCCTCGTAGTATATGTACCTAGTCAAATTATAAAAAATACAAAATATATTCTTATTATATAAAATGAATTAAAGGTTTAGTTTTCATCAGAATCAGTTTCTTTGTCCATATAACATTGATTGCAAATAAATGTTGTATGACTTCTGCAAATATTTGTCATACATAACTTACATTGCGTTTTTGAGTGCCTCCTCTTTTTGGCTGGATATATTTTACAGGTTCCTCTGCATGTGCTAAAACTAACTGCTTCTGTATCAGCAGCACCAACCTCCATATTCAAATGCTCCCTTGTTTTTTTTTAGTTTTCTTGGAAGGCCTACCATCGTTGATCTTCTTTGGACGTACTCTTTTGTCAATTCAGTGCCTAATGCCCGTAAATACATTCGCCTTTTCTGTAGAGTCATATTATTTGGCCTCAATATTACCATACTATTTATTCCTGCAATATCCAGAAGACGAAAAGAACAGTATCAATGGCCATCTATTATTCTTCCTTGAAAGAGAATACATTTTTACTTTTTCATTGAATTCATCGACGCCCCCCTTTGTTTTATTGTAAAAAGTAACGATGCTGGGTTCGCGCTTTTCATTTGTACTCTCGTCAATTTCTGCAGCACAATGAAGTGATGATATAAGAACTATAGATCTTTTCCTTTTAGACACATAAGATACAAGTGTTGCTGTATCTGAAAATCCAAATTAACTTGAATATTCAGGTTTTTTTTTTATCTATTAAGCAAGGAGGTATTTCTTTCTTGTTTTTGCGGATGGTACCCACAACAGAAACCTTATAATTCTTGGCCAAATTATTCGTCAGCGGCACACTGGTATACCAATTGTCGGTGGTAAGGTTTCTTCCAGTGCCAGAAATTGGTGTAATTAGCCTCTTCGCGATGTCTAATGCAGCATTACTCAACTGATATGGGTCTTCAGGCTGCTTGCCAGCATAAAGTTCAATATTTAGGATGTAAAACGTAGCAGCATCTACTAGTGGGTAAAGTTTGATTCCGTATTTGTCAGGCTTTGAGTTCATGTACTGTCAAAAAGGACATTTTCCTCGAAAGCCAACCATCATTTCATCGATTACAACATTCTCTCCCACTGAATATGGCAAAAGACAATTTTGTGTAAACATGTCTAAAAGTTCTCTTATTGTTTTAGATATGAGATAGCTTTGTCTAGAGTATGACGAGCTTGTCGCATAGTAGCATCATCAAACCGCAATTAATTGAGTAGAAATTTTACTCTTTCACTGACATAGTAGTAGGAAAAATAGGTATACCTGTCCCATCACTTGTATATAAATCTTCTAAATTGGTGTGATATCTTCAAGGATCCCGCTTTGTACAATAATCTGAAAAGTGCTCAGATTTCCACCACATCTGTCGGTTTGCAGTCACGTATTATACGATGGCACTTTTTTTTGAATAAATTCATTGGTATGTCTAACAACTTTTTCAATAATATTCTCTAAAATGAATAAACTCCAGGCTTGCGTAAATGTCGTCACACCCACACCATTCCTACGAATACCTGCATTTTCCGTTAGAATATTTTGAACTTGACGCCTCACTCTGTTATTGTTAGATTTTTGCCACTTCGTTACTTTATCGCGCCCTGTAAAGCAGCTATTTATTTCTGAAAGTGGCAAATCATCCTCTTCTGAGTCCGAGCAGTTTGATTCCTCAGCAGATAGAAGTTCCTCTGCAATGATGTGGTCAGAAGTTTCAGAGCCTTGGTCGCTAAGCTCCGATTCACTTTCTTCTTCGTCATGCTTTAGCAATTCCTAGAGTATTACACTTTGTGATAACCTTCCATGACTCATTTTATATAAAAAAAAATCCAAGCTTAATTCGATAATACTGAATGATGGCCGAAGAACTACTATAAGCGTGAACGAGGGTATGTTGCGTTGAGCGTCGCGCGTAACCTTTTCGACGACAGGCGCGTGTGGTCTTTTCGACGACTGCACCGGGACTAAAACAATTGATCTGTGAAGTGGCGGGACCGCCCCGAGTGACGGTTTTTGTTTTACTCCCAATGACATAGCGACAGGCTACTAGAAGTGACAAATAAAGGTAATGAGTAATAATAGTATGATATGAACGAAAATGTACTAAGCGCGGTCGATTCGACTACGCGCGCCCGCTCGAAGGTATATGCACTAATTTTTTACATCTAATTCTCTCAAATTGTTAGTATTTCAAAAATATTAAAATTTGATCGGCAGAGGCACTAGTTCCAAAAGCAATGACAATAACTTGGGCAGTCACAAAACTAGAGAAAAATTGTAAATTATTTTCATATATGTTCTTTATTTTATGCACATTGACATTCTGAAATTCAGAATATTGGCATTGCATTTATAACTCATTTCTCAATCTTAATCCAAATTATGATTACCGAAACTATTTATTCAATTATTTAACAAAGTATCAGGAAAACTGTACTGAATGTACTAAAATTGCATTTATACTATGTGACTAATAGAATTAACATCTTTAATATGCTTTTAATAATGCATATAATTTAGAACAAATGAAATTTAAATATGGTCAAAACACCAAATAAAATAGCTAATGGATATTTAATTTAGTTAAACAGTTTTTCTCAAAAGAAATAACTACCTCGCCATCATATGTTTGAGTTATCATGGACAAACAATCTTATTCTTTGTGAATATGCAAAAGTGCAGAAATAAGTAGCAGCTTCTACACCTATATGTAAAAACGCACAGTAAAAATTAGCAAATCTTTTCATCACACATTTCATAACTGCACAAAACATTTTTACAATTGTGAGAAAGAATAATGCAATTAATTCGAAATTAATAAAATAAGATTAACGTAGCAAAACCTCATGGTTTTAGTGAATAACAAATAGTCCTGCTAGTCATGAAATTTTATTTAAAAGAGCAAAACTATTGATTACAAAACAATTTAGTACTATCCATTTATTAAAACAGCCCTTATTGACCATATGTGTCCTATTATAAGTAGCATGTATACAAAACCAATCATTAGTTTCATTTTATTAATAAAAAGCCTTTAATTTGTGAATTATTTGTTTACCACGACAAACGTTATAGCTTTGAATTTAGATAGAATTCATAGAACAGTGGTAGCAGTGTCTAAGAGCTTTGCCTTGGTACCAGAAGTTGCTAGGTGCAATCCTGATTTATTTAAATACAATTTTTTTCTCGTCTTACCTTGGAGAGCGCATTAAGTCATTAGTTTTGAATGTAGTCATCACATTGATGACAGTTAGCAGCCCCTGACCCGCATTGAGAGTGGTGTGAAAGGCTCAAGATTCAAACACTTAATCTGAAATAAAAAGCATTCCAGGAAGGGTGTGCCCCGGTAGTGAAGCAATTAAAATTTGACACCTAAAATGTTGATGTCTCAAATTCAAGAAATCTTTCGGGCGTTTCCTTCCTTTATGAAATTAAGTGATTTGAATAGTTATAAATAAAATAGGAAAATCACATTCACAAATCATTCTTTGTAAATAATATCCAAATAACACACTTCCATCCCCTTTCTCAATATGAACATAGCTGCAAAAACTTGCTGTTGATAAATTGTAGATATATGTATGACTATGTTGGGCTTTGTGTGGAATCACTTATTTATTTATATATTTGCCTTGGTAGCAAATTTACCAAATTGATGTCTAAAAAATGATCCCGTTTTAATTGAAAGTGAGAATTTAATCTGTTTGCATTTATGTACCTATTTGGTGCAATTTAATAGAAAATCATAAACACGTTTTATTATTTTTTCATCACATATTTAATATTGACTATAGAAAGTCCCTTATGGTACAATTATTTAGTATTGGTTTATTGTGTTTTATAAAATATATTTCTTGGAAAGACCAGTTTTAAATAATCGTTGTACAAATTATTGTTGGTATAAATGTTGTTTTACTTTGTTTCAGATGGCATCACTAAACCGATGGAAACATCATGTTTGTTCAATGAAATTGAGAAAACAATATATAATATTCTTAAACAGCTTGTTATTTAATTTTTATACCCTTTTTGACATTCGCTTTTATTCCTGAAGGCTCCCCGCCATACTTTGTAGTCAATAATTTAGGTTCCCTCACAGCTCCCTTCCTTCGTATTTTTGCTTTCCTAAATTTCAGTTTATGTTTAACACGAGGATTCCTTTGCTCTTTCTTCCTGTGTGGTGTTAAGCCTTTATTCTTAGCTATTTGGTATGTGATTTCTCGTTTATCCAACAATTCTAATGGCACATCCTGCATAGACGTTGAAGGTTTATTTTCTTCATATTCAATATCTGGTTCTTCTTTTACATTATCCTCAACACTGTCTGAAAACCCGCTTTCTTCAGATTCTTCATTATTCCTATGAGTCGACTCGTTCTTATAGAATTCATTACCTTCATATTCATCTTCATTATCTGAAACTCCAGTATCATCATCGTCATTTCTTTCAAGGGAACTGATTAGTTTCAGTTTTTTACTAGAAGATTCAATATTAATTTTGGACTTGCGTTTTTTACTTTCCTTTTGCTTATTTACATCATCTATTTGAAGTTCAATATTGTTGCTAACTGCATGTAATATCTTATCAATCTGAGGTTTAATTACCTCTAAGTATATGGGTTCCATTTTATTTAACATTTGCCGATATTGATACAATCTCTTAATAACAGGATGATTCTGTATACTAATTTTTTGACTTTTTAACAATAAGTAGAAACTTATATTAGTGCAATAATTTAAAATTAAATCATAATTTGTTTTGACAAATTTTGATGCTGGACATGATGGTAGTTTTCCATCCTTAACTAATTCCAAAACAGGATGTAAATCATCTTTTGCTACTGTGAGTTTTGTCTTGAAATCTTCTACAAGACCTGTAAATTCAGGGCTTTCTTTTTCAATAAGTTGCAATTTTTGTCTTTTTGACAATTGACTTAAGTCGCTCCTGATCACAGTATCTTTATCATCATTATCTACTTTATTTTTTATAAAGAAATCTAATGTAAAATCATCATCACCTAGTTGTTCTAAAAGTCTCTTTTGAATGTTTTTTGCTTCTTCTTCTTCCAATAAAGCAGCTTCTTCATGATCACCAAATCCTCCATAATCTTTGTCAACATAGTCAGTTGCATAGTATGATCGCTTATTCTTACCCCAAGCTTTTGGGTTGGGTAAATCATCATCTGAATTGTCTTGTCCTTCAACATCACTATCAGCAATATTTAATTCATTTTTATCCGATACAGTGTCAGATTCCGAAAAACCATATACTTCTTCTTCACTTTCGGATTCGTCAGACTTTCGTTTCCGAATATTATCTAACAGCTGCTTTTCTTCTAGAGAATATTCACTTTCTGAATCTGATATTTCGTGACTTCCTTGTTTGCCATATTTCGAGTCAATCCTGTAAAATGCAAAATATTTTTTCACTATTTTATCAGCTTCGACATATAATAAGAAAGTATTAGGTGTTTCTATTAAATTCTTAATCTACTAAAAGAATTCCGCAGAATGAACAAATTAATAAACAATTGTAGTATTTACCTTATATTATCAGCCATCTTGCCAAGAAACTAAAGCATGTGAACGAACGAGGTTAAAACATTTTAACACTTCTAGTTTTGTAACGTAATTATATATGCAAAATATGCTTCCTGGCTAAACAAAAGACGTAGACCATGTCTTGTAATAAATTACCCCGTCAATCTTCAAAGAAATTAAATCAGCAGTATGGAGTAGACAAAACGTCAAAACTACCATAGACAGTGATTATCAAAGTCAAAATCATGGGCGTGGGTACAAGTTCAATTTCATTTCACGTTAATTACAGCTATGATTGACGAAATAACGAACGTGTAGCGATCTAATTGACTGACTGATGCAAATATATAAAAGTTAGATTTTAGATCAAACAACAACCAGTCAAATCATTTGAATGAACAAGTGATCGTTTTTTCACCGTCACCCGTCAGGTACCGTACCAATTATGATGAATTCGGACTCTAATTTTTTGAATTAAATATTCTGCATGGAAAAAAGCGTAGTATCGTCATTGGGCCAACTGTGGCCGTCATATAAAATCGTGGATTTCAAAAAAAAATTTATTAAGCACTTGTGACGCTTCCTTATGTTGAGTCTTTATAATACTTACAAATACAAATACGCATATACCTTATCATTTACTAAATTAACTTAAACGTAAGTTACGTATTTCTACATGCTAATGATTACTTTTACATTTTAGGAACGAGATTTGACAAATTTGATGCTCATTTTAAGACAAATCATGCCTATGGGCACCAAAGATGACTTAAAAAAAGAAAATAAACGGTCTAAGGTATAATTTTCCAAGATAATTATGTATATATACATATATTTAAACTGTATAAGTAATGTCATAGAACATCCAAAAAGAATGAAGTTTCGTAAGCTATTCGACAAATATTAATTGTAAATTTTGGGTGAGGTATTTTATTAAAAATATATACGCATTTTTTTTAATTAATAAGTATATAAACTTATTACTTTTAGGTGATACTAATTTTCGCCCGGGCTCCGAGCCTCATGAACATAAAATAAAATCTTCCATTTTAGTTCTGAGTTTTTCAATGATGAAATAATTTTTACAATCGGTTCACTTATATAGTTAAACAGTGCAAATACGCTGACAAAATCGGGTACAAATGCTAATTTTTTTTCATAACAGTTCCATTTTTAAATACAATTCCTAACCAGTTAATGGGATAAATGGCTTAAGATTATAGGAAAATAAGCAATATACACACCTATTGGACGCATTTATATGGTCACTTTAATTATATTATTATGTATAGTGAATTCGCATTGATATTGTAACCAAATCCTGTTTTTATCATATGAATCACAGTAGAAAATTTTTATGATAGACAAAACAAAATTTCATAATATGAGGTTTTCGGTTTTAAAACTAATTTCTCGTTAAATCATATTTTTTTCAATACTGACATTTAGAAATCAATTTAAAATTCTGAAAAGAGTTGGCTTTAAACAAGATTAATATATTCATGATTAACATAAGTGTATGTAACTATAAAAGAATAAAATAATTTATTAATGTCAACGTAAGACAGTGCAAAAACTGTTGTACGACTTCGACTTTTAGTGGTGTGGTTAAGAAAGTACAGTGGCGGCGCTACACCACTCGTGGACGTCGGCGACATCAAGTTTGCGAAGCCTCTTTTTAATAACTTGTAGGCAAAACTTTTTGCGAGGCCTCTTTTTAATAACTTGTAGGCAAAACTTTTTTGTTTGCGAGCCCCCTTCAGGCGCGAGGTCGTCGGCGGTCGCTGACGTCGCCGACGCCTATCGCCGCCACTGAGAAAGTATATATACATACGTAAAAGTACTCTTTGTAATTTTCGGAGAGTCAGAGAAAATAAATAGTTAAACTGAGTTGAAAAATAAATTTTAAAAAATACGTTGGATTTTTAATAAAAATAATATTTCAGTTCATTTACATCAATAGCATTTTTAAATACAAAATGATTTTTAATAGTTTGGGTAAATACTCGACAATTCCTTGTGTAACAACTGTTTTTTTTTCTGATATTCTTTGATTTACAACCCTTTACTACTTAAGCAATATTTTTATCCTTAATTACACAAACACATTTACAATTATTTCCTTCGTTTATTTTAAAACTAACTAATACAAATTCTCTAATCTCAAGAATATTCTTTACACCTGTGCCTGGTTTCAATCCTAATATCTCAAATTCATCATTGAACGTTATGGAGAAGAATTTAATTCTGTGAACAATGAATTGGTGAATGTAAAGCAAATGTTGAGCAGGACCATTCTCTGCATCATCATCGTTTATAAAAAAAAAAAAAAATATAAGCTTAAAATTATAGCTTATTCCTAAAATTGCCATTCTGAGCATTAAAACGTACAAAAAAAAATAATGACAAAAAAACAATAATGCCAATGTTAATCTCGGAGGTCAAAATCCTGGAGCAGGACTTTGACCGTTAAGGGGTGATTTATTAAAAGTTTGAAGTCAAAGTAACAATTTATCAAAATATAAATTAGTTTACATAAAAAAAATCATTAAATAAAAAAATATAGAACAAAAAATATTTTTTCGTCTGATGTGGGGGTAAAAGACATTTAAAAATAGATCAACACAGAAATTTACTTTGCAGAATTGCAATTCTGAAAGAAACTAATTACAAAATTATTAACTTTTTTTGAGTTTTTGTATATTTTTTATAGAAATAACATTTTTTAATAGTGCTATCTAATAAAATATAGTAATTTAGATAAAAATTCTTAATTGCTTTTTTTTTTTTAATTTTCTTTCTTTTCAAGGACATAAGTTTTGCATTGTACATGTTTTTTGGAAATGACTCAATAACGTTTTTACTTTTGGTGCAATCCACCGTTAATATATGATCATATAATCGTGATATGCTATGAAATGGAAGTACAAATGCTGAATGCTATTAAAAAGTTGCCCGAGATGTAGTGAAGACATAATTAGAAAGTAGCTGGTGGGGTAGGAGAAACTACTTGCTATGAAAACAGTGTTACGCGTCAGGCTTTGCTTTTCTGATTGCGTTATATTCCTCGTCTGGTAAAGTATTTTCTTATTTTCTGACCGCGTAGTCCACAAAAAAGACGTATATGTCCACATAAGGATGCTTTGTATGCATCAAAGTCGTTATCAATTATAATAACTAATTATTATTTACTATTTTGGCTGCTACACGAACTACTCTTATGAAAATCTTAAAAATGATGACCCTGCAGGTCATTCCTAAAACTTTCCGCTATAATATTTATCGATACATCTTTAAGCTCCTTAAATTATAAAAATTGTGTATGAGTTTTCGAGCTCATCAAGGTCAAAAATTTGAAAGACGATTGACCCTGCAGCCAACTTTGAACTGAAATTTCTTGTTTCGAATTCAAAGTATTCAAAAATAAAAGAACAGCAGATAATTGAGCTCATCATGATCAAAAGATCTTTTTAGTGTTTTTTTAAGCTCTCTGAGCTCAAAAATATAGTTTTGATACGTTTTCACCTCTCGTAATTTAAAAAGCTATGAACATTAACATTTTTTTTAGTTTTCAGCCAAAATCTTTCAAACGAGTTCAATTTTGATCTGATTAACGATATTCAGCCAACAGAAAAAGATGACCGAGCACCAAACATTATTTCTACAAGATTTTTTTTTTTGTTTCCCTCTTGCGGCGAGGAGGAGGTAAAAAATGTCTATCCTGCACACCCTCGCGCCCGTACGCGTGGGTAGTGTGGGACTGAAACCCACTAAAAAATTCCTCCTGAAAGTGAAGTAATTGGGTCGGCTATGCTATTTAGTCGGTCGAGACGAGTCAGATGACAAGTCAGACGACTTTGATAGCTTCACCGAGTGCGGCCGGACGGCACATGCGAGTGCCGACGGCGCGTGACATGCGCTATGGACGACGCCTGGTGGAAGTCGTCTCGGCATAGGATGTCGCAGGAAACCGTCACGGGTCGGTTCCCTTCCCTCCTGCCCGGCCGGAGGCGGTTAGCGGCGGCCGGGTGGAGTAAGGGAGCTTAGGTCGATGACCTGACTAACGGATAGACCTACTCTAAGTCAGTCATGCGTGTCGTTGACGTCATTAAGGCTTTCAACTGCCGCTGTAAGAGCGTCAGGTGGATCGGTAAGTACGTTTCGTGGCCTACGGATAAGGTGGGTGGGATGCGGCGGTTGATAGTCAACCGCCGCGCGTAAGAGCGCATTGGGATGTGATCCCGCGATGTCGAAGAATCGCTTCGATGCGTCCTTCATATATTTGGAAATAGTGGGGAGTTCTAAGTCCCTATGGAGAATTGAATTACGAACACACCAATGTGCATCCGTTGCGGCTCTACAGAATTTATTCTGTATTACCTGTAGTCTATGTAGTGCTTTTGGAGCGGCGTGAGCGAAGACGGGAGACGCGTATGTCATCACCGTCCTAATGCACATTTTGTATATGGTACGTTTATTACGTCTAGATAGTTTACTTTTTCTACCGAGCACGGCCCCGAGCCTTGCTTTGTAGAAAAGTGCAGTATTTCTAACACGCTCGATATGATCTCGGAAGTGTAGATTTTTATCGAGCGTGACTCCTAAGTATTTGTAGTTCCGTTGCCACGGAATGATCGCATCCAACATTTTAAGATTGGGAGTGTTTTTGTCGACAATGAGTCGACTCCTAATCTTACCATACTTGAATTGTATGGCTGCTGATTTGTCGGGGTTTACTTCTATCCTCCACTTCCGGAACCATTGACCTAGCTCGTCAATGGCCCTCTGGAGGGGGAGGAGGGTGAATCGGGTGCTCCTATTCCTATTTCCGTAAAGAGCGCGGTATCGTCCGCGAATAACGCGAGTTGGACGCCAGACGACGACGGTCGCGGTACATCGTTTGTGTACGCGGAGTACAGCAGAGGAGAGGGTGGAGCCTTGAGGAACTCCTGCTCTGATAAGACGTCTTGTCGAGTGAGTGCGCTCATGCCTAAATGTGAAATGTCTGTTTGCTAAATAATTTTGAATAGTGATTATGAGGCGATCTGGTACTTGGAGAGAATATAACTTATAAATCAGACCTGCGTGCCATACCCTATCGAAGGCCTTGGCTACATCAAAGAAGACAGCTACGGTGCTACGTTCGGTTTCAAAGCCCTCCGAGACATACTCTACTAAGCGGAGGACTTGCTGTGGACAAGAATGGGCTGGGCGAAAGCCGAACTGTTCATCTATGATAAGGCCTTTCCCTAGGAGGTGATCGCTAAGGCGAGTTTTGAGAATTTTTTCGAATAGTTTGCCCAGACCGCTCAGGAGGCTGATCGGTCTGTAGCTGGCAGGGAGGTCGCGTGGTTTCCCTGGCTTGTGGATGCCTATAACCTCCGCCTCCTTCCAGGCAGGAGGAAAATAGCAATTTTTTATGCACGCGTTAAAAATCGCGACCAGTAAGCTTAACAACGGTATAGAAAAGCATTTGATTGCTTTATTACTAATACCATCGAGGCCCGGTGCCTTTCTGGTATTAAGTGATTTCACTAGCGTTTGGACTTCGCTGAGTGAGACGGGAGCCAGATCGTCTTTGGGTTCGAGGGAGGTTTTTTGGAGAACCTCTTCCTCGATGCGACTGATATGAGCGATGTCGTGCGGAGGGGAAGCGTGAGAGCATTGAGTCTCTATAGAGTCTGCAAGGCACTCTGCTATCTCCGCGTCGTCTATGGCCACTGAATTATCAGGTTTTTTGAGTGGGGGTATAGGGTATATCCCTCGGTTTTGAGCGCTTTGGTAACTGCCCAAAACGCTTTGTGGGATGGTTTGATTTCCTCCATGAGGTCGCTCCAACTCTCATTTCGGAATTCCCGAACGCGAGCTTTCACTTCGCGTTGGAGAGCTCGCGCTCTGGATCTGTACTCGGGAGTGGGATATGCGCTCGCGCGGCGCAAAGCTGCGTTTTTTGCTCTTATCAATTCGAGAATATCGGGCGGAAACTTCCGGCGATCCGAGGATGCCGGAACCTCCCGCTCGCTCTCCTCGACCACTGTCCTGACGTGGTTGGTAAGAGCACCTATGGCAAGGTCAATCTCGTCTGTAGACGCGATGTCATTGGGAATGCTATTGAGGTTTGGAGTGTCGATTTTCTCAAGCGCGGTCGACACTCTTTTCCAATTAGTAATTTTGCGGATGGGAATAGGCCTCCCGCCGTCGGGAGGTCCCATTTTTAATATAACCGGTCGGTGGTCAGACGTGAGACCGTGTATTGTCTCAATACTATTGAAATTAAGTGCAACTCCTTTAGTGAGTGCGATATCTATCGTCGAGGGTCTATGTGTGACGACATGGGGAAAACATGTCGACGTAGAGGGCGCGATGATTCCGAAGTCTAGTCTGTCCTCGAGTTCGTCGAGTTTAATTCCGTTATAATTGTTAGATGGGCAGCCCCATCTTATGTTTTAATTGAAATCACCGAAGAGGATGACGGCATCCCCTAAGGCAAAGAGGGCTCTTAGGTCGCGCCGGAGCAACCGTTTTGGAGACGGGAGATAGACCGAGACTATGACGAGTGTACTATGGCCCGTCATAGCGAGTCTACAACCCGTGGCTTCCATATTTGTAAGTGGAGGAATATTAATAGGGCCGCAATGTAGGGAGCGTCTGTAGTACAGAGCGGTACCCCTTACTACTGTATGTCCTGTCCGTTCGTAGTTGGACATAGCCTGCGATGCTGCAGGCTTTAGGCCTATTCGGTTTAAGATATGTTTCTTGTACGAGAGCGATATCGATGCTGTTCTCCGACATACATTTTTTTAACTCTAAAACGTTCGAAGTTAGACCGCAAGCGTTAAATGATAATAATCTAATATTTTTTGGTTTGAGGCGCCCAACTGAGGGAGGAAAGCTACTACACCCGGGTGCAGACATTTATATAGACTCTAATTTAACCATCAGGTGATGGTATCTGACGAGAACCATGAGTTTCTCTTCGACGTTACTGCACGCTCGGAAATCTCGGGCGAATTCCGAAATCTCTGAGCTCTTAACGGCGCGAAGGATGGACATCACCGTTTGGATGTCGTCTCCAAACGATGTGGTGCCCGCGGTCGCGGAAGCGGGGAGCGACACGGGTGGCTCGCGGCGGACAGCTTCTCCAGACGGTCCCGGGCGGCCCTCGGTGGCAGCGTGGGCTTTGGTTTACCCACGGGTTGGAGACGGGGCGAGAGGCGGCAGCCGGGGGTTGGTTTGTTTCCCGCAAGATCGGGGAAGTTATTTAGATCCCGAGGTGGAGCTACGGGCCTACTTTTAGCCTATTGGGATTAGGCCTATTATAAGAAATAAATTTAGGGGCTTTCGGACATCCCTATAGTTGGCCGTATGCTGCTGGAGACAATTCACGCAGGAGGGTTTCTCTCCTGACTCACGAGTACGCGGGCACTCTCTGGTCCAATGTGGGACCAAACATTTCACGCAGCGCGGGTCCGCATGACAGTTGGCGGCCGCGTGGCCGTACAACTGGCAGCGGTGGCACTGCCCTGGACCTCCTTTCTTGTGCGGGGCCTCTACTCGGATACCCGAGGCCACACACCATGTTCAGATTATTGAATATATTCTTGGCTTCCTCGGTCCTGGGAAGGACGGCGAGAACTAGCCATAATGGTGAGCCGTCTCTGCGGCAAAGTCTGTGCACCGAGTGCACAGGAAGCCCTGGCCGCAGAGGTCGGCTTGGATTTCGTCTACCGGGAAGTCGGTAGGAATGCCGCGGATAACGGCCTTTAGTTTACGCTCCTCCTCGAGGGCGTACGTGTGAAATGGACTTTGAAGTCCACGAGATATTTATTGAGACTGCGGAAAGTCTCAACGTCTGGGCAGTGAATTTTAATGCCGTCGTCGGCGGTGCGGACGGCTTTACTGTAGTTTATCCGCAGACGGGTGCAGTCTGCGGATATTTGGAGGAAGTTAGCGCCTTTGCGCAAAAAAATGGGTGGAGGCAGTTTAGGCCTAGGAGGTGCGGTGGGCTTGGCACCCGTCCTAGGAGCGGTTTTGGCGGTCACCGCCTGCGTGGAAGCGGAGACTGGATTTCGGGTTGACTCAACCGAGGCGGTACTCGTAGTCTGAGTCTGTTGGACCGCAGCGGGGGAGGGCTTTGCATCGTTTGCACGGGATGTGGGCGCCGATGATGGGTCTATGTCCATCTCCGGCTGGTCGCGAGCCACCTTCGCTTTTTTTAGCGCTTTTCTTAGCGCTCGTTTATTTTTACCCTCTACAAGGGTAAATGAGGTGTTACTGTTTTCGGACTCGCTGTCCGAACCGACGACTGTGCTGTCGGAGCACGTCGCTCCTTCGTCGGACGATGAGCTCGCCTGGCGTTTATTTTTATTTTTATTCGTCTTCATTGGTGATGTTGAGCGGCTCGAGGCGCGGCTCGAGACGGGGGTCACTCTCGCGATTAGTTTTTTTACTACGTCCTGAGGCGCTTCGTATCCTATATCGGACAGCGCTTTGGTTAGGACCTGTTGTATGAATTCTAACGTGATGGGAGTTTTGGGGCCAGACCCTCCCGCCCCAGGGGAGCAGGGGGGAATCTTGGTCCATGGTAGGCTAATTTTAAATTCAATATATTATTATTTATGTTTTGCGTTGTATAGCGTTAATACAGGTGTATTAATGCTAACGGTATATATACTTGAGTGATACCGTGCGCGTTTGATCGTACAGTTGCCGGTTGTTGCGCAGGTGTCTAATTAGCCGTCTATTGTTCGTCGGGGCGAACAATAGACGACGCGTCGGCCGGCCGAATTCTCGGAGCTCGACGGGCAGGTATGCGAACACACAATGGGATGCTCAGCTATGTTTGCGCGGTATGTCGTCTAGTAAGTCTTTTTTTAATATTGAGGTTTTTAAATTCGAAATAAGGGGCGCGCGGGTTTTGACCTAGCGGCCCTAACAGCTCCGTATCCGAGCTAGGTCTGCTATAGACCTAGCAAGCGGGGTACGGAGGATGGAGTGAGGGATTATGGAGGGTGGGCGGGCGACACCTGGTATCGGCGAGGAGCACCCTCCAAGGCCGGTGGTCCCAGGTCCGTCCGGGTTTGCCGTTCCCTGAAGGGGAAAGGCCAGCGCCCGGGGCTCGCTGCAAATCGCCTCGTTGACACCGTTAGGTAGCCAGCGATTTGACCTTAAGGGTTTTTCGAAAATGTCGCTTTATTTGTGAAAGCTTAGTTGAAAGCTTTCAAAAATTTCGCGTGTTAAAAAACCTGAAATAATAAATTATTATTAGTTGTGGAGTGTGGCGGCCGGCGGCGCCGCGGACTCTCGATCGGCAGGGCCGGGAGGGTCGCGGGGCGGCGATCTGCACAAAAAGCGAATAGCTTAGTTAGAGCGCTGGGAGCGGGCGCGCGGTAGCGTCCGTTCGGGGCGGGCGATCGAACTGGAATGTGTTTCTACAAGAATTTCACATTATTTTGAAAAAATATTTTTTTAGAATTAATTATTAACAATATCTCTCGAAGAAATGAACCCATTTGATGCATTTTGTGATCGGCGTTGTTTTTAAAGAAAACAGCAAAGAAAAATTGTTAGATTTTGGAATTTAATTAGTTTAAAATTATTATAAATAAACACTTGAAAAATGTTTTTCCAACAATATCTCTGGAGTAAATTAATCGATTTTGATATACTTAGCAACGGTTGACGTAGTTTCTTGAAGGAGAACAACTATATAGATTATAAAATATATTAAATAAATACCTTTTAACAAATTTTTCTACCCAAATATCTTTTTAACAGATTAACCGATTTTAATACATTTAGCAATATTTGACATTGTTTTATGACAAAAAACAATCGGATTGATTTAGAAATTTGTTGGTAGAGTAGTTTACAAAGTCAGAGTAGTTTACAATATTGCAAAAAACACATTTAAAAAAATTTTCTCTAAGGAAATTTCTTGAACAGATAAAGTGATTTTTGTGCAGTTTATGGCAGTCGATGTAACTGTTTAGGGAATAGAGCTGATTTTGGTATCTATCAATTTAATAATCCAAAAGATATTTCAAGAAATTATTTATTTGAAAACTTAAATTTTGAAATTCCTCAAAATTACCCCGTGCCAATCAGTTTATCGTTTCAGTTTATAGTGTAGGTGTTAGTTGAACTTAAAATATCGCAAACCGTGTTTAAGATCGGTTAATTCTTTCAAAAGTTATGTGAAGTGTACACACACAGCGAGAGATTAAAGCCGTGATGGGGGTAGGGGGATAGAAACAGACACAACAATAAATATACAGAATATCACTAAAAAAATTGGCAAAATAGATTTATAAAACCCCAAAACATAAAGGTTCGATGGAAACTCGATTTTTGAAAATTGGATTGAAAACAAGAACTTCCCAACCTATTGAAAATTTTTCAATTTTTTATAGAGAGAAGATAAAAATAATAAAATAGTGGAATAACGTTCATGGCAAATAATTTTCAAACTATGATTCCCTTGTTTTCACAAGATATGTAAGCCTGTTTTATTGTAATTTTTAATAAGTATTATAATTAAATATACCTTTTATATTCTTTATTGTCTTAAAATGACGCGAGGACAAAAACGTTAACAGTGATTGTTCAACACTGCATATAGCCAGTCTAATCCACTGATTCGACTGTCTCGTACAAGACACCTCTTAGCGAACACAGACTGTTCTGTGAGATCAAGAGAAAGGAGTACGAATATTTCGAAAAATTATTGTTCTAAAACTACAATTGTTCGTACAAGGACATGAATATTTGTAATGGGGAGCCCCTTCCCGTCCATCGTCATCGTCTATCCCTTTTTGTTGCATTATAGACGTTATAAGAAAAACATTTCCAAGTAGAAAGTGTATTGTTACTTCATTGCTTCCTATATGATTACTTTACCCTGAAGTTTTTTATCGCTATGCATTCTGTTGAGTGTTGTGCTTTTGACTTTTAAAAGTTGAGTGAAGTACTTTCACTCAACATCCTGTGTCGACTATTAGATCTATATGTTCATGTTCATCTATGTAGTAGATTGGAATATTGGATAATGAATGCCTTGCTTGTGGATTGACATATAACCTATAAATTGTAATAGGTGTTTTAATTGTAGGTACCTAAGTAAATTGCTTATAGTGTAGGTGTTTATATTAGTCTTTTACAATTATAGGCGTATTAATTATGGAGGGTCAACAGTATTTATTTGTTACAGTATTATTAATCTTAAGTCAATGTTTTTTTTTAAATAGTAAGAAACTAAATACGCCGAATTCTATAGTATCAAATAAAGTAGATGAATGTGCACGCTGTAAATTATTAAGTGATTCTTTCACGTATTGGATGGACAAAACATCTCGAGGCAAATTCGAAGGTGGTGATGCTGCTTGGGAAGAAACCAATTTAAAATCATATGCTCGCAGCGAAATACGCTTAGTAGAGATACAAGAAGGGTTGTGTTCAGAGGTAAACAATCATCAAGATTCTTGTTATTCTTTGGCTGAACAAGCTGAACAACTATTAGAAATGTGGTGGTTTAAACAGGCTCCTGATACAGCAGATTTATATTCTTGGCTATGTATTGACACACTTCACTATTGTTGCCCTAAACTTCACTATGGAGAATTATGTAGTCCATGCCCTTTGGACAAAGACAACAAAATATGCGGTGGCCGTGGCAAATGTCATGGTGAAGGTACTCGCAAAGGAAATGGCACTTGTATCTGTAACAAAGGCTATAAAGGATCCAACTGTGAGGATTGTGATAAAAATTTCTACAGAGGAAGTGATACTAAATGCAAAGCATGCCATAAAGCATGTGAAGGATGCAATGGTGGTGGTCCAAATGCTTGTTATTCGTGTAAATCCGGTTGGATATTAGAGGCTGGTGAATGTATAGATGTTAACGAATGTTTGATATCATCGACTTGCACTTCAAAACAATATTGTTCGAATACAGAGGGATCTTATGTATGTAAAAATTGTGATTCAACATGTAGTTCCTGTTCAGGTCCTGGCTTCAACAAGTGTACTGCTTGCACTGATGATACATTTCTGTGGAGTGGAATGTGCATGAATGAAAAATTAAAAAATGACTTTATTTCAAAAGCTGCTCAAAGAATGTCCTTATACATTGGCTTAATACTGATATGTATTTTTGTGTTCAGAAAGTCTACACTTTTAGCATCGTTCGCTATGGGCATTATTGCCACTTATATATATCATGCGGAAACCAAATTAAGAATGGGCACATTTGATATTATCTTTAATTATGCATTTAAGTCTAAGTAAAAATGTTTCTGCTTTTACATTATATTGTAATAATTTTGTGACGAACTATACAAAACAGAAATTTAAAATTTGATATTTATGCAATTGTCACTTTGTCATTGCAGTGATTTATAGTGAAATTAATACACAATGTATTATATTGTAACAAAAATGAACTCTAGTGAAAACACTACAATGCAAAATCTATGCAATTTTTGCTATTGTAATGATTCCGAAAAATTTGTATTCAATTTTATTTACAGGCTCATCCCAAAATTTACAACTACTTTTATCAAAAAATTTGAAAAATATATATATATATATTTTCAAGTTGAAAAAGAAGTGGAACTGTCAGTGCTTCTAAACCAAATCTTAATGAATAAATTCATTTAGAAGTTTCCTGGAAAATGCTTATTAATTGCTGTCCCATGGTATTTCTTAATAAATTGACTGATTTTGATGAGCTTTGCTTTCATAATAAATATCTTAGGATCTGAAAACATCTGACACCTGATGAAAACTCACTTTTCAAAATTGGAATTAAAGCAATGTCTTACCAAATTTATTGAAAGTTATCAGTTTTAGTTGTGACAAATTAACAAAGTATTGAACTTACAACATTTTACATCTTTATCCAATGTTCTACTAAGCATTCACAACAATCATGCTCATGAGCAGGGTTTTTTCTGCTCCACATGCTTGCGAGCATTACAATAATAAACCCAACTGGAATGAACTGTGGAGCGTTCTAACCATCGATGTAAACATTAAAAAATAGCTAGCTTGAAAATAAGTCAGAAACTTAACGAGGTTGTTATAATTTTCTATAATTATTTATTAACTTAATTTATAAAAAAAAAATACAACTGAATTTTATTTCATTTTAGTGGAATATTTCTTAAATTTATGTTTGAACATAATCAAAATGTCTTTTGTGGCGACAGTTGGATATTCTCAATTATAATGAACATTGCTTATTAATTAAGTTAGATCATGTTAGACAGATGAGAAAATGTGCAAATGGCTGTTAAATATAAACTAAAATTATTTAACATAATTTACCCATAACCACACATTGAGTATCTACTGGAGAAACAAAAGCTTCCATTAAAATAAAGAATTTGTTGTTGTAATCTTTAATTTTTAAAAATTGCACCAAATTTCTCAACGTCCACTTCAACTCATCTGAACAAATGAGTTGTAGCTCAGCATGAGGTCATAAGTGACATTTTCATTGTGACCATAACGACCGCGTTTGTGATGTGGAATAGCTGAAGCATTATTTTGATAGTTGTAAGCGCTTAATGGAACATATTTAGTGGTTTCTTGTTTACACTTACCTGTGATTGGCTCAACGTTTTTCAAAAACCATTACGCTTCTCACTAAAGATAATTTATAAATTTTTTCTCATCTATGTGGGCAAGTTGTATGTGGTTGTAATATTTTGGGAATATTCATATTCTATGCTGTCTGGCAGTTATTTCATATTCCTTATGACTGATTCGGGATTTGTTATATCCATGGCTTACTCTATGCACTTAGTAGTTGGTAGATAATTAAAATTATCTTACATATTGATAAAAAACCAGCTAATTTGTGAAGTGTATACATTTTCAGATCCCAATTATCTGTGTACTTGATATATATTGTACAATAGAAGATTGATAGATCTATAGTTTGTCAAGTTTTCTTCACTCCTTTTTTTTTAAAACTAAAGTTTTTAAGAGTATCATTACTTTTTCCTATCTTACCTTATATAGTAACTGTGAAAGGAGAAAAAAACAAAAATAATGGTTTAGAAGTGAAAATGGTAGTAGGGATGATTTAAAGATGCATTTATCAATCAAGAAAAATTGATATTATCCACAATTGAGAAGTGGAATATAAAGGGTTTCAATCTTTATGTGCATGAAAAAAACCAAGCATCTACACATGTGTAGATGCTTTTTTTAAATAAAATACAATTTGGAAAGGTGTATTAAAAATACATTTTATTGCAAAAGGATACTTATATACAATTAACTATATTTCATTTATTGTACAAAAATTAAATAATGGTCAAAAATATAACTAAATGTAAATATTCAATATAAATATCTAACTTCAGACCATAAACAAAATACATGAAGTTATGTTTAGGTATATATTAGATCTTATTATATACTTCACAAATCATTTCACGATTTACAGGGGAACACTTAATAGGTTCAATTTAGTTAAAGATTGGCAATATTGTATTTGGCAGCAATAAGCTCCATAAGTATGGTATACCTTTTCAGTCTAAATACAAATACACATAGGTACAAAATTTCTTGTATCGTTGCTAAAATGAGATATTAATTGTTAATATGTCAACAATGCCTAAACACATTTGGGTTATCAAAAGCAACCATTTCATAAAAATAATGAATTATTTCATTTTGTGGAAATCTATGTAAAACAATTTTCAACAAAAAGTTTTTCATTTTAAATAACTCTGTTCGTTTTAAAATTCTTATATTTAAATATGTCTTTTATAATTTATAAAAAAAAAGTTGCCAAAAATTATATTAAATACTGCACTGATAATAAATTAATAAGAATGGGAATTAATTGCCAAAATTGTATGAAATAAAAGTGACTGTAATCAGTAAGGAAGTTTAATGTATAAAAAACAATTACGCATTTATACAAAATACTATTATGCAAAAATGTATGTATAGCTGCAAGTTATTTAGAAGTTAGTTTACTACAGACAAAGTATATAAACAAAAGTTTAGTCTTTGGTTAAAGGTTTTTAATGGTGGTTTACTATAATTATACAATTTTATTTTAGTATTTAGTACTAGGTTTACCGAGTAATTTCAATTTAAGGAAAAGCTTTCTGTAGAAAATAGTGTGCTATACTTTACATAGTTATTAAGCAAATCTTTCACAGTTATTCCTCATAGCAAATTCTATCACCCCTATGATTTGTTATCTTATAACTTTTAACTTAGTAACATATTAGATATATAACAAAGCTTATCCATATTCTTTGAAATAAAACAAACAAAAGTAAAATATACAAAAAAAAAGCAGTTAGTAAACTCTTTCCATTAAGAAATGTTCATTTTTGGTAATATTCTTTTTGTATTAAGTACTAACATAGCGCCATCTAAAAATACTGTAGAACTACAATAATACAAAATAAGACAAATTGCATACAATATATTCACGTGACACCACTACTGGCAATACTCAGTGTACACTACACAGTCTAGCAAGTGCTACAACCCATAAGACTTAATAATGACATAAGACTAGCATCTTAAATGCTATTCAAAAGTTTAAATATATACTGTCAAATTACTATTTGAAAAATGAATGAATACATTATCCAAACACTGCATAATTGTGACACTATCAATACAAATAATAAATATTTGTTTAATGATGCAGTTACTACACAAACAATCGTTTAGAAAATCTGCATTTTTTTTTTTGCACTACATTAAAACAACAATATAATGGAGTTTTTTATGCTGTTTAAAGAAAATGAAATTTATAGTTTGTTCAAATTATAATTTTGTAAAATCTTGAATTTTTTTTGTATATTAGAGTCCAAACACAATAGCGCTTATTTGAATTTAATGATGGTGTCCATCATCAATATTTTGATATAATAGTTAATCATTATTGATATTCAAGAAGCATTAGAACATTTTTACCTAAAACACACTAGACGAGAGATGCCATTTTATAATTATCAGTCTGTAACCGATATAGCTACTCAACTACAATACACTTTCGGTCCCTTATTGAAATACTCATTGGGCAAAATACCAGAAAAGTGATTTTTACCATTCAATGTAGAATAATTAAAGGGAAGCTATTCTCGCTGTTGAATGTTCTCCAAGAAGTACGTATGCCTTTAATTTATCCATTAATATAATCCAAAAAAGTTATATATAAATTTTTGATCAAATTTATAAGATCTATATTACAAGTTACCATAACTATTAAGGTTTTACAAAACTGTTCAAATAATGCAAACTTGTCAATCACCTATCAGTATTCAATCATGAGCCAAGTTTTAAATCAACATTTCAGCTAAAGCTATATTAACATTCTTATAAATCCACCTGTACAGGTTAAGATGATGAAATATTCAGGATGACAATTAAAGCCGTGCAATAAACATCATTGTTAAAGCATGTAATAATTGTAAATGACGATAATTACTATAAGCATTTGTTTGTATCTTCCTTATTTAAAACCTCAGGCACATATACAATACCTAATCCACTATTAACCGCTCAAAGATTCCCATTTTTTATTCATATTTTCATTTTCTTAATTTGTAGTCTTTCATAAACATTCTAATAATTATATGGAAAAAGTCAAGAAAAAAATATGATGAATTTCACTGCATCTATATAATGCTCAATAATTGGAAAGTATATTTAAACATGAAAGTTAAAAATAACAATACTTTGCTTGATACATCAATTAATTTTATCACACATTTCAGAAACAAATTCTGAACACATTTTCTGTTTCTTCATTTATTTTACTTGAAATATAATATTAAAATAAAGTAACACTATCTTTTATAAAAAAAAAGTTTCTTATCTTATGAACTGGTCATAATTGTGTTAAAAGGCCAAGGGAACTTTTTGTCACTCAAACTAGTTTAGCCCTGTAGACAATTTAATTGAAAATCATAAAATCGTGTTCCCAGAAATGCATTATGGTATTGCAGGTACATATAAAAAAAAACATAAATTATTCAAAAACATAAATTTCATGATATTGTAAAAAATAAAGCATTTTTCATTTTTCTCATTAAATATGAAACATGTATATTAAATAAAAAAAGACAACTAGTTCCCATTAGATATTATAATCTAGCCTAACAATAAAATGGCAGTTTTGTTTGGCCTAAATATTTTTAAACCCTAATATAAATTGATATAACTTTTGATAATCAATTTCCTTGTTTTTTCAGTCTACTCCAAATGGAATGTAATCTTTTTCACTCAATACAAAGAAATTGAGGATTTACAATAACACTTTCAGAGTCCAGCCAATGGGGATCTGGTCAGACCCTGCAGCCTCAAAATACCAATATATTTTCCTAATGCTGTTATTGTATTAAAAATTAAAGAAAAAAAGTTAACAGTGGACACTATATTATGAACTTAACATTTTCAACATAACTGCATCTCGATCTAAATAAACAACCACTCTCATACTTGTATTCTATGTCTCCTGAAAATATTTTAGAGGAATTAATAGTCATTTTTGATAAATGTATACAATACAATACACTAAACTTTGCCGCTGTGAGTTGCCTGCGAATCATATGTGCAGGTACAATTCTCCCTGACCCTACTTTATTTTCCCTCGTGTTCATATTTTATTCCATTGCGACGTTTTAGTAACTAACTTCACGGTACTAGTTTCGTGAATTGTACTCTACATTTGAAATTTTCCTTTTTTTCCATGTCCTAACAACAAAAAACATCATATGGCAGGAAAATGATATTAATGCTGGTGTTGCAAACAAATTTTCATGAGAACTTATTTTGTTTTGAATATATAAGGACTGAAACATTGTGTGGAATTCTTAGAATCAAACAAATCAACACAATAATACTTTTAAAACACTACACTCAGAATGACATTTATTTATAAGAACTGCATACAAATTCATTGTAACAAATACTAATTTTTGAAATAGAAAAAAGATATTTTGGGATTTTTATATCTAGGCCGCATGTGAAACTCCTTAAAGCTTGTTCACTATTATCGCCCACAATAAATCAAGGGCTTATGGAAACGCCTTAGTATCTAAACATCCAGCTTGATACTGGCCGAGTTGTATTTATAGTAAAATACAGTGATATTATTATATTACTCCCTATGATGTGAGGAAAGCTGTGCGGCTAGCTGGCGCTGTTGAAGCAAACAGTAGAGAATGCCGGCCTGCGCCATGGCGTCCACAGTGCCAGCGGCCAACTGATCGGCGCGCTGTTTGCTGCCGGCTCCCGCGCTGGACGGCCGTAGCAGTGTTGGTCCGAAAACTGTTGCCAAATTATGCAAAGACATTTTGTTTTCTGCTTCATGTTGGTTGACCCTTAAATTAACATTTTTATTATTATAAAGTTAATTCAAAACAGCTATTCATAATTAACAGCATACAAGACTTACTATTGTCGAGAAAATAGACACTTGGTTTTCAAAAACTAACTATTTTCTGTGGCATACTGACAAATATAGATTCGGGACTAATACATAAGCAAAATTGTAGAAACACCATACTAAGTGAACTATACATGTAGCAGAGGCATCCCTTTCATTGATAAGTAAGGCCTGAATTATTCCATACAAAATATATATAGGACAAAATCTTAAATAAACAATTTACATAGATATGTTTATAAACATGCATGAGTAAGTACATATATGATCTTATTTCACTATAAATTTTGCCACAAACATAAAATTCATTGGCAAAAGAATTGAAATTAACCAATGGTTTTTCTACATTCAAGACCTCATAAAGGAGGCCAAGTTAACCATTTCTTCACTTCACGGGCTTATTATAAGGGTTACTTATATTAAGCTCACTATATTTTGTGGCAAGTATTTTGATATGGTTGTTGACATTAATCTATATGATTATAATTACTTGAAATTTTGCACAAGGCTACTATTACATCAAGAAAAAAGTTTTTTCATATTCCATAAGTAAAAAATTGCAGTAAAATCTCTGGTCGTACTGTTTGTATCTGGCTAGTTTTGATACCATTAAATAGATGATATTTAAAAAGTAAAAACAGTGTCCTGCCTTTTTCTATTGCTTTTCTGTCCACTAAAATGAGTGAATCTAACATAAACATTTGATACATTTTGAAGTTTTATTACAAAAAAAAGGAAAAATGACAAAAATGAATTACCTACCACTAGAATGAGCGAAAAAATCATGGTCAAAAGGCAAGCAAGTTCCATAGACTGAAATTAGCTCGCAATAAGTTGATGCTATGTGTACGGCAGAATTGGAAGAGCATTATTCATTATGAGCTTTTACCGCCGGGCAAAACTATTAACTCGGATCTCTATTGCCAACAGCTCATGAGATTCAAGCAACAAGTAGAGAAAAAACGACCGGAATTGATCAACACAAAGGTTGTGGTTTTTCACCATGATAATAGCAAATCAAACATATTTTTAGTCATTCAGCAAATATTGAGAGAGTTTGGTTGGGAAGTGTTAATGCATCCACCATATAGGCTTGACTTTGCACCCTCAGATTTTCATCTGTTTCGGTCTCTTCAGAATTCTTTAGGTAGTGTTAGGTTACTGTCAAAAGACAGTCAAAACTACTTGTCGCAGTTTTTTAATCAGAATCCAAATTTCTACAGTAATGGTATAATGTCACTACCTACAAAATGGCAACAAATTATTGAATAAAATGGCATATATATATATATATATATATATACAATAATTAAATGTAAGTGAAATTTGATATAAAACATATGACAAAGATGGCACCTAGTAAACATAAATGTATAAATTGCTCTAAATAATTAGAGAAAATTCAAGCAGCATAAGTTGCTCTAATTGTAAAAAGTGGTACCGTAAGAAATGTAGTGATCTAAGTGACATTGAATTTAAGAATTTCACTGCAGAGTTTTTATAAAAAACGGATGCACAAATTGGAAATGTCCAAGGTGTAATTTTGAGGTAAGTATTGTTGAATCTGACGATGATGTCAACAAAACCGATGACTTACTTCTCGTAACAAGTAAAACCGAATTGGAAAGAATGTTTAAGAAGTATCTGGCTCCGTTCACAGAAAAGATTGAAAAAATCGAAAATAATGTAGCAGGAACTCGTAAAGATCTGAACAAGATTGTGAATCAAAAAAAAAGTATTACTCAACAACACAAAGAATTTGAGAAAAGGGTCAGAATTATTGAAAAAGTTATCACCTGTCAAAGAGCTGTTGACTCCAGCAACTTAATGTCGGAATTAAACAAATGTAAAAAAAAGGGAAATGAAGATTATTATCCTGTGTCCAGGAAGCTAAAAAAACAGTTGACCAAGATCGCCGGCAAGATGACATCAAAAAAACTGCAGTAGTGATTTCTCAAGAGTTCCTAGCTTTGAATGTTATCGGTTCGGCAATCCAACTGCAATCTTCTACTATTACACACTCCGTCAACATCTGCAGCCAGAACTCTAGTAAAGATTAAGTATGATAATGAATCTAATATCAGATTTAAGTCCAGTTTAACTCAAGCACAACAAGATCATCTCAAAGCACTTCGTTCTGAGCTTGATAGTTTGTCTAAAAATGGAGACACAAGTAAAATTATTAAATATGTAAATGTAATTCCAAAAATAGTCAATAAACAAACTTTTCGAACGCCGAAAGAAAAGCACAAAGAAGCATAAGTTACATGTACACTAACAAAATACAAGAGGTTCAAGATACAAGCTTAAACAATTCTTAACCTTGTCTGCTGTGATATTATATGTGTTAGTAAATTGTGGTTAAATACAACTATATCTGATAGTGAAGTGGTAGGTAATAACATATGTGCTGTTTAGAAGACACAGAAACAAGAAATCTCAGATGTGGAGCTGTCCTAATCGCTGTGAAAAGAAACATATTTTCAAGTTCTAGTGAACTAATAAAAATTGGAAACAATTTCCAGTTTTATTAAAGTTAAGTGTAAAGAAAGTGATGTTATAGTTGGATGCGTCTACCTACCACCTCTTTCGCCCTTTGACACCTTCAACAACCATTTGAACACAATAGCGTATATAAAGGAAAAGTATCTTAACAGAAAGTTGCTTCTGCTAGGTGGCTACAATCTTCCCAGTAGCTACCCACAAGAATTCTGAGAGAATCATGTGTGTAATGAGATGTTATTTGCTATTTGTCGGCAATACAGCACAATCCATAACAATAACAACTGTACTCTGGACCTATGTTTCAGTAATGCAGACATAAAAATTAACAAAGCTGGCCCTATCATTAATGAGGATAAACACCATCCAGCAATAAATATACTTATTGATATTCAGACTAACCTTAAGCCAAATAATACACCTACCTATTCATTAAAGAATGCAGAAGACATAGGATTAGATGAATTTCTTGTGAGATATAACTAGATCTACTTACATACATGATAAAATCAACTGGTTCTATAGTAAAACTATTGAAAAAATTGAACAGTACATACCTATTCACATTAATAAAATAAGTAATTATCCCCATTGATTTTCAAATGAATTGATTAACAAAATTAGACAAAGAAAAAGCAGTTCATACTAAATACAAAATATCCTAATCCAAAATTGGATGAATTTTAGGAAAATAAATAGTGCTGATAATTTAAATACTCTACAGAAGGATTTCAAACTTAACAGAGAGTGTTTGACCAATAAACTTAAATGACATATAAACAAATGTACGGTAATGTCATTTTTGTGTTCACATAACAGCCTACCAGCCATATATCATCTCAACACCAACTCATGGAAGTTACTTCAGTAAAAGACCTGGGCATGACTGTGAATTTCAAACTTGACTTCACAAAGCATACAGTACATTCTTCACAAGCCTACAGTATATAAAGATTCATACTCAGAAGAGAATTCAATGATGTACATATGCTTATATATCTTTTCACATCTTTAGTCTGACAAATCCTTGAATATTGCATCATCATATGGTCATCTTATACTCATGTTTTGAGTAGAGAGGGTAGAAAAATACAGAGAAAATTTTATATGCACACCCGGGGAATTTATCCAGATGATATATGCAGCTGATCTAAATCGACAACAGGTCAGTGATCTAACATTCTTTTATAAATTCATCAATGGCCATATTAACTCACCTGAGATATGTGAATAATTTCAATTTATATGTCCAAGGCTAGGCTAAAGACATCAAAGATTATTCAGCGTAACAAAGACAATGAAAAGTTATGCATACCACAGGTTTCGATGTTCCTTAGCCCGTGGTATTTGTTGACTAGGCTAGCTATCTATCCTGTTGGATACCTAGCTATCTATCCTGTATATATATACATACAGCCTAGTCAACAAATACTGAGCAAGATATCAACTCTAAGGATTCCTTACCATCTTTTATATTAAGGGTTAAAAACACCATTTTAATTAGCTAATACAAATATAATATCACCACTGTTTTCTGTTAATTATTTTTAGCTATCATCATCTTGATTTTATTTTTTCTCTGCAGTCCAATTTTAACTTTTTAGTCTTCGGTTAAGAATTATATTACACTCTATAAATATATATATAGCTAATAGGCGTTTATGGTTAAATAAATAATTATTTCAGAATTTAACAAAGCCAGCCCTAAAAGGGCTAAAATCAAAAGTATGTATTGATCGTTTTTAAATTAGTCATAAAAATTGGCACTCATGTCTGCTTCTAATAAGAAATGTACTACAGTGATTTCTGAAGGAGTGAAATGGTTATGACATTTTTTTTAATATACTAGTGGTTTTAAAGGCAGATTCTTTTTACATTACAAGATGAATAGAAACATAGAAAAGGAATGAAATAATTAATCAAAAGAGAGACTGGATTGTAATTCAAGAGTAGGGCTGGGATCGGAAACGAAGATGGAATGGGAATCCAAGTAAAAAGTAGAACAGCTAATAGAACCAGATCACAGGTTAGAGAAAATTTAACATTGAAATCCAGAACAAAATTTGAATCGAAATCGGCAATAGAATTAAAATGGTAATAAAAAAAAAAAAGATCAAAATTGATAACATGATCGGTAGAGATTACTCAATATAAACGGTACAAAAATTAATTCTATACCGACGGCTGAAACTGCAGGCAACAGTTAATATAATACATATATGATAGCAGCACATTTATGTGACAATATGTGAAAAAGCGTAGATTCAATACTAAAGTTAGTCGATGAACTAAGTAATTGCTATTTTCTGGCATGATTCTTAATTTAATTTACAAGTTACATAATAGAAATTACTATTGAAAACAATTTATTGTATTCTATTGTGTAAGGTATGGCCAACCAGTCGATCGTGGCTATAAGTCCAGTTGGTTGCAACAAGACAAAGAAACATACATGACTTCACAAATGAAAATTAGCCTATACAAAAGCAATTGCACACTAGAGGCACAACAGCAAGAGACCAATCACAAACATGATATAAATTTTATTGGATTAGAGAATTTATTGAAATAAAGTTAGTAAAATACAGGAATAGAAGTATATAATTTTTCATTATTTACTACTTAAATAGGCTTATTAGAAAATATTTTAATTAGTTTCTTTGGCTGCTAATAAAAAATATTATCAATAAATAAATGAATTGAGCCATGCATTTATAACCATTATCAATTTGTAAGATCCAGGGCAACCTATTTTCATAGAAATTTTTAGTAATTTATGGCACTGGCGTACATTTGCATTTTAAAGGTTCCTGGAAACAGAACTTTGTTAAGTGGATGTGATTTTAAGAGCCGTTTCAAATCACCATCAGGAGCTGACTGAAGATCTATGGGATCCATTTGTCCCCTTCTACTGAAATCAAAGGTTGAATAATATTCTCTTATGGAAATTCTTATCCATATAAGTTTTGCATTGTCATGCAGTATGGATATTTTTATTGTAAACTTAAGCACCATTTCTTTTATTTTTTACCTTTCAGGCATAAATCATATGTTTTCAATAAAATATCATAATAGTTTCCACTGGAAATTACTTTCAATACCAGCAATGATAGTTTGTTGCTTCGTTATTAAAATTTTTTCTTTGTTTATGTCCAAAATACAAAATACGTAAGTCTGTGGAATCTGGTATATTTTCCTACATACAAAGTATAAAAAACAACACTAGTTTATACAAAACCTAAATATAGTCCTTTCAGATTTTTTGGCTTTTAAACTTGTTTGTTGTTCAAACTTTCTTTTAATTTTTCAAACATTTGTATAAATTTCAATGGCAATATTAAATATATTATTCTGCATAGATAAATAATCTACATCCTGATATAAATTTGGTGGATGAATATATAACTGAGCTATTATTAAGCAACTACATATATCAATGAGACTTACTTAACAAAATGGTTGAGTAGAAAGTCGATACAGTTCTTGTTAAGATCGGGCAGTTGGGCATAGCATTTAAGTAGTGCGTGCCGTCGCGTTTGCGCGGGTCCGGAATCCATGGATGCACCCGCACCCTGAAAACGATGCTTCTGTATTTATATTTTGTATTATCGTGGTTATCTTTTTCTGTCCATACTTAACACTTTGACAGCCAAGCCTTTTATTTATTGCTAATATCTGACAGCCGATCACGTCCCCAGTCTGTGACATCTTTTTTTGTTAGAGATGCTGATAACGTACTGAGTACGTGTTTGAATTTCAATACTGTTTATTCTAAAACAGCGTCCTGCGTCCGTGATCCGCGTATTGTCAATGCTTAGATGAATGCTTAGGCTACGCACACAAACGCATTTCAAATAGTTACGGTGTGCGGGGTGCGGGGGATGAAGTATCGCCCGAGTCGGGTCGTCTCGCGCCAGTTGTCCCAGCGCGGCCGAGCGATCGAGACCCGGCAGTGTGTAAATTTTTGGCGCGAAATGACTTCGCGACGACGATTTCGTCTGGATTCAGACAGGGGCATTAAAGATATATTTGATATTTTACAAAATGACGATGATTCCGATATTGAGGAGGACACCGAGAGAAATGAAACTGAAGGTAAACTATCGATTTTACTTGTGTTTTTTATCAATTATTGCTATTTGTTTTGAATAAGTTCTACATGTTTTGTTTTCCTGAGGCAGTTGACGACTTTAGAGCCGGTCATGAACAATTAGACTTGAATGATGAGGACATCCAGAGCATGGTCAATTACCGATAGGGACTCGGGGATGGCCAAGGTCTAGGGGAGCAGATCGAAGTCGTGTTCGTTCGACAGTGCGTTCGCGTTCAACTCGCAGTCGCGGCAGAGGAGGTCGAACTGTACATAATGCCCGACAAATTGATGAAGCTAATGGATGGTCATATAAACCAATAGAACATCTACCTGAAAATCCTGTCTTTCAAGATTTATGTACGGTTATGCCTCCAATTGAATAATATTAAACGGAATTCGACTGTTTTTCAATCTTTTTCCCAGACTCTTTTTGGAAACTTCTCAAAGAAGAAACCAATCGCTATGCAAGTCAAATGAAGGCAAAGCAAGCTAGACAGGGTGTGTTGAAGCTAGGAAGCATGTTGTACAATTGGAAACCTGTAACAATGCGAGAAATGAAGAAATTCTTGGCTATCATAATCCATATGACGCTTGTTGACAAAGAAAGTTTTGATTCATATTGGTCCACTAGAGAGATTATCCAAACTCCATTTTCAAAAAAGATCATGACGAGATCTCGTTTCAGAGCCATATATAGTTGTCTTCATTTAAATGACAACTCGAAATATATACCACGGGGCCAGGAAGGCTATGACGCTTTTTTTAAACTGCGGCCATATTTTGAGGAGTTATCGAATTTGTGTCAGAGGGCCTTTTCCCCTGATGAAGAACTAACTATCGATGAAGGAACATGTGGTTTCAGAGGGAAAGTACATTTTCGAGTGGATAAAATTAAAAAAATTGAATGTAAGAGTTTTTTTTTTTGGAAAATTTTACTTTTTATAAGATGATTTTTTAATAAAAAAAATGTAAAAGAGACATGTTTTTTTAATTTTTTATTATAAAATATTTCACCTTTAATAAAAAGAAAAAAAAATCACGGTCGCAACTATTATAGTTTCATTTCTATGAAACTAACAATATTGTTAAAAAGTGCCGGCGCGCTACTAATGCTACGTTTATTATTTGAGCGGCTAATTAGGATAAATAGGCGTCACGTATCTAGTCCGTGATCAGCTGTCAAAGTGTTAAGTTATTGGGAGTTATTATAATCAAGCTAATAATTTATTATCACAATAATAATAGTTAGGTTTCTCGTAATTAAAATTATTGTGAAAATATTATATGTTTTTCTATATTCTTTAAGTCCAATATGGCTTAAATAATATAGTTTAATCGTAAACAGATATATTGAGTGCATTGTCATAATTTATTCCAATGTATTGTAGACACTGAGGAAAAGCTTTCTGTTAAAAGCTAACTGTGCTAAAGGTTATTGTTTAAATTAACAGATATGTATATTATATAATTTTGAATTATATAAGTGCACACCTGTGTGGCGCCCCACGCCCGTAATAACTCTGGATAAAGCGCGTCCGTGAATAAGGCCTCGGGTAGCTCGCGTAAGTATAACTTTAAAACGCCAGTCACTGAATGTATGTCTACTTCTTTCAACAGCTGCTCTGCTTCATAACCATCTAAAACAAGTGATGGTAATCATTTAAATTCTGTACAAATTTGGACAAATAAAATTTATTTTTATACCTTACAAATGTATCTATCTCTAATCTGGGTGAAAAACCAGAAATAAGTATTTCTTTACAAATCTACCAATTATATACATAACAAAAAACAAAATATTACAAGTTACACATAAGGAAAATACCTCAATTTTATCATTTATATATAGAAATAAATACAAAAAAGCTAAATATAATACTGACTGGTTTCAAAGCTTTTCTTTAGGCGGTTAAGATCGGAGGCACTGCCGGAGACGCGGTACAAGCCCACCTCATGGATGCCACGCCGTTCCACTTCGCGTACGCACGCGCTTATTATGAATGGAACATTGCGTTTCTCACGTCTGCGTCAAAAACATACATTATTTTTACAAATATAATTCATAACAACATTTATGTTATATATCATATTACAACAATATACTATAATATAGTATCACCTTGATACCAAAATAATATTTTATCCCAAGCACTGAAATATTTTCACCATTGGATTTGTAATTATTTAGCACATTTTTAGTATTACTTTTATTATGATTTTCCATAACAATGTAAATTTATATGTAATTAGTTATGAACTCAAAAAATTATACTATTGTATTAAAAATTAAAACATTTCTAAAAAAAAAACTAAGTTGTTCCAGATACTTCACAAAGCCCACCTTATCAAATTAGAACTTTTCAAGAATAAACATAATAACTAAATAATCTCCTTTTGAAAAGTGCGACATTTCGATTTTTTATTAAAACTATCAAACAACTGACAAATAATTACAAAAAACATTATGTAAACAATCATTCTATAAGAAAAAATTCTAACAAATGATAGATTCTAGAGAAGTTATTCTTTGTTCAAAAATATTCCTAGCTACTATATTTTAAGCTTAGCTTCTTGATACACAGTTAAAAATAAGTTTGCCAGGAAATGTAAGATTAGAAGAACACTTTGTAAGAATTGTTTGTACTAGTTGAAATATTATTCATCATAAAATAGTGCAAATTGTTAAATAAAACTAAAAATATATTATTTCCGAGAGGTAAATAGTATTCACGCGCCACGACCAGTTTACCTCTTACGGAGTGATATCACATCAAACCAGCAAATGTGTTCGCGCGAACTTTGTAAAATCAAATTTGACATACATTAAATAAATCATTTAATGTATGTCTCAACATTATCACTTTTGGTATCTTTATGTAGGCCTTAAATTTTAATGATGTACTGAATATTACAAAAAATGAAACTGCTCAAATTCTTCCATCTCAAAAACTTATATAAGAATTTGTTAACTAAGAATAAGAATCATACTTGCACACGTGCTGTATTTTAGCACCGAATAAGGCGCCAGGTTTGGCAGATGGCACCCTTCGCGCGGTTAGTTCCGGAGGCAGTAGCTTGAGGCGCAGAGTCAGCGCTCCCCCGCCCAACTGGACCGTTCGCAACACGCCGCCGCTCGCGCTCTCGTTCACCCAGTCGCGGCTCAACTAAAACGCGTATAATACTATTTGTACATATGTAACGTATAATCTCAGTAGCAATAAATATAACCATACCATACTAAATCACTTATCAATACATTTTCTAGGTTTTAATTATGAATGATTATAAAAAAAAAGCTAATTAAAATGTTAAAAGTCCGACTGTTTAAAAAAGGAAATAAAATTTTGTAAAACCAAATAAGCATGCCTTAAGGTCTCGTGCCATACGTATGTTATTTAAATTAGAAGTTTATGATAACATATGAGCTTTTCACCAAAACCATTCTATTTTTTATTTTTGATTTTCAAATAGTTTTGTAGTAAACTTGAATCGTAAAAAAGATAGGTAATTTCATATTTCTTAGACATCATAATGCAAAATTAACAACCTCACGCTCAATCTCAACATCTGTTTTAGATATTTGAGCGAAATAGCAGATCAAAACATTAATAACTGCCGGTTAAAAAAACCAATTACAGCTAATCGGTACTATATCAAACTGTAATTTTCAATACAGTTCTTCCCAATCGATTAGTGATAAGATTGACAAAGAAATTAAATTTAAAAGTTAAATAGTTTTTTAGTTTTCATGGTCACACCCAGTGTAGACGGAATTTTCAGGCGACAGTAGAATGCTTCTACTTCACGAGCGCAGGTATGCACCTACTTAAGCTCGTGCTTAAGGCATATAAAAGGTGGTAACAAAATGAAATAAAAATAGGAAAATATTCTCTAGTTTTAGTTAAAGTGCACATACTCTTATCGCAAACTTACAGTTTTGTTAGAGTCTTGATTAAGTTGGTTGATTTTGGTCTATAAATTTTTGGCTTTATTCCCCTAGCTTATGTTGGAAAATGTTAGGGAGTAATGGTGAAGTGAGCTGTTTTACTATGTAACTAAAAACTAGTGAAACAACTTCGAAACATAATTAATTGTAATCAGTTGTCATGTTTTTGAGTAATAACACCAAATACATCAATACAAATTAAAAGTATACATCAATATCAATTATATAAAATGGTTTTCTCAGATTTTCTAAGCAATGGTATGTTTTATTCAATCAATGAACATATATACATAATAGAACCTACTCTTTATATGGATATAATACACTTTAAGCTTGCATTTTCTGTAGATTGGAGTTAATCTTACCTTGAGCACACATTTTCCGCGTAGAACCGGTCTCGCGGCATCTTCATACAATAACAACCTTAAATTTTGAGATCCTTCCAGATCTAGTGTGAACGACTCGTTCCAGCGCGGCTGCGCACTACGGCACACTAATTTTGACTTTGCTTTGCGGAAGTAATGACCGTAGGAGTCCACTTCCACCACTATGTAATAATCTATAAGTAAATAATCAACACATCAACTAATAATTCGTAGTCTTCAAAGTAATATTAAATTTCTAATATTACAAAATTCTATTATTAACAAAGTCTAGGACAGAAGTAATATCGTAGTTACATTGCACCTTGACAATAATATTATTTTGAAAAGTATAAAGTAATTATTATTATATGTCTATATTTTTAATATAGGTAGCCGTTCGTTATAAAATATAATGTACGCTCTCTCAGTATGTTTATAGTATTATGAAGCATGAACAAGTGGATATTACAGGTAATCGCTAAAATATTCACATGAATTGGACATGATTGTTAGTTTACCGGCTGGCGTATCAAGCGGAGTAGTCATCCCGCCGACATATAGCTGCAGGTCGCCCAACAAAAGGGAGTCGTCACGCCCGCTACGTAATAGATAAGAGCCCATATCCGTCTGTAGGTCGCTGCGACACGCCGTCACCCACGCCTGCAGCTCCAGCATCGTGACGCCAACGCCGCTGGTCGGAGGAGCCGATGACGACTGAAATACATTCAACATTTATATTTGACAGCTAACAGAAACAAAGTCCGTATTGATGAAATTGACCGTTCTATCATGAGACAGTCTATTCTAACTGAATAATTATAAGTCATAGATAGAATTGTTAATATTATGTTAACAATGATTAATCCAATAAAATTATTGATGATAAACGATTAGTAAAGCCAAATTCGTGAGATAAGTTTCTTATATTGTCTACCCAGATTATTCACTACTCGCTTTTACCTGCAGCTTCGCATGCCTGGATAGAGATCCTAATCAAGGTTTTGATTTTAGTTAAAACTTTGATCTTACATACAATCCCGACCCTATTGTAAGTCCTGATTTTAATCCAATTCCCTATTTCAATCCCGCTATCCTTCCCTCTCTTGACATCTTTTTCTTTCTCTCTTTCCCTGTCACACATTTTTCCTCTGTCTCACATGCATTTCTTCCTCACGCTTCATCTTCCTCGGCTTTGTTTCACTTGCTCACTCTTTAAACTCTACCCAGCTACAAATTTTATTAATTAAAAATAATATTAATTAAATTTTAATAATAATTAAAAAAAGCTACAAATAAATTGCTGACAATATAAAAAAAATACTTAAAATATATTTGAAATTTATATATAATTTATTGGCATAAAATATTGCTTATATTTTACATGCCGGTAAGCTTTATTAAGTAGAATATTTAAAAAAAAATGCTTAAACTATTATTGGAATAAAAAAAAGACATAAGACAAAGAGGCAAATTGAAGGCCTAATTTAAAAATCAGACATATTTCATCTTGATACACTGTTTAGAAGTGGAATTATGCGTAAAACTCTCTTAAATGTCGTGTCTGTATAGTTTTATATCATGTCATACTCACTTATTAAAACTTATTTACATAAAACATTATGACACCTCTAAAAATGAAGCTGAGAGCAGGACCATGATCACGATGATGGTGGACACAATGTCATCAGTCAACATAAAAGATATAGAAATTTATTCTATGTTCACGCGGGCAGAGCTGTGTGCTCCATTATATAGTTATAAGAAGATATACAGACAAAGATCTAAACAAACGCTACCCTACAGTTTATGAAATGATGTGTTCTACCAGTATAATAAATTTCAACCAGCGGTGGTAGCTTAGTGATTACGAATGTCACCGTCGAACCTAAGGGTTCAATCATGACCGTGAATGAATTGCCCAATGAGTTTTTAACTCAAGTCAAAAAATAAACACTCACTCCATATTTCAAAGAACACAGTAAACCGGCAGTCCTTGACATTATCATCACATTAGTGACAACAGTAATTACCAGCCCCCACCTGCATTTGAACAGCATGAAGGGCCTGAAAGGTGTAAATCTGATATACAATAAAAATTATGGAGAGCATGCCGCAGCAGTGGTATAGGAAAAATTTGACAACAACTACATTTCATGAAATACAGTTATAACTCGACTATGGCATGATTCGATTTGTGCATATAAGAACACAGAGACAAACAAAGCGAGAAAGATAATATATAAAATTTCATTGTAATACATTTAACCATTATTGAGTTAAAATAAGATACATTGTTGGATTATATAAACAACAAACCCAACAAAAAGGAGGTTATATATTTGGGTAATGATCCAAAGCTCAAAATATTTTCATACTAAATTATATCTAAATTGGTGCAGTGGCGTAGCTGAGAAAATGTGACAAACATACAGATAGTTTTACTCTCACTTTTATAATATAAGTATGGAATTATCATGTGATGAATAAACACTTAAAATTATTTTATCATAAAATCCAAGCATCACAAGAACTTGTGTCAAAAATATATGAATAAATGGGCTTTTAATTAGTACCTATGCGAAAATAATAATAAATGAGAATTATGTAGTACCTCTATTGATATTAAATATTAATAAGTTGCATTATAATCTTCACACTTTATGTATATAATACCTGTAAGGCATGTATGGAATCTATCCATTGAGTTCTTTCATACTCCGAGCTTAGAAAAAACATATGTTGTCGTTGTAACAGTCCAGAGCTGCCTGGCGCACGCGCGCCGATTCGGAAGATAAGGTTAGGTGATGCAAGCACGAGTTGACCTTCTAAATCTGCTAATTTCTTTCTCTGTTTTTCTGCTCCGCCTTTACCACCTAACCTTAGTTTCTGTAATTTCAAAATGTTTTATATTAGTCAGAGCTCATTTTCAAATAATACAAGTAATATAAATTTTGAAATATGTTATAAAAAGTATTTCACATTAGTCATAACCGATTTTCATATAATTGAAACATTATTATATGTATATACTGAAATAAAATTTGTAATGAGTTAATAAAGTATTTAGTGTAAAAACTATAGTTATTAAAGCATTTTATAAAATAATGAAATATGGGTAATATATGTACACTAAAAATGCACTTAAATAGCTCATAATATATTTAAATTACATGATTTTGTTTTATGAAAATGAAAGTATTACAATAGACAAAATTAAAAGAAAAAACATTTTTGAATTTATTTTTCTAATAATAAGTCAATTAGAAGTTTGTATTTGATGTCCAGAACATTATGCAACATATTTGTGGATAAAGTCCTGTAAACTGAAGCATTGTGCTGTAAGGGTATTTTTAAATATTTAAGAAATATCTACTATTAAATTCTATGAAAAAGTTTTATTCAATCAACTAAATCTTTTTTCTAGATTAGTTCTTTACGTCTTCATAACCCTTCATTACCAAGACTTAACATCTTACTTTATCGTCGTGCGCCGCACGTTCCTCAGCTAGTATTTGATCTCTGACAGTAGACGCCTGAGACTTGAGCGCAACGATATTTGCCGGCGACGCTTCTCGAGTATCCAATGCCCCTGCTCCCGGCGCTTCTTCATCCACTACCACCACTTCGGGCAATGGGATAAACCACTTCAGTTCGAACGTAAACTTGTCGCGACCACTAGCCTGTATTTCATATTTTTTTTTATTTTAGATTACACAACTAATTCTAAGTTACATCAAGATAGTGTACTTATACAAATTAGTGCTAAATAGAAAAATAATTTGGAGTATTAGAAATTTTCTATACATTTAGTAACGTACCTTATATTTAGCGCAAGCAACAACATCATTGAACAAAAATAAATGCCTCAATTTCCTATGCCCATCTGATAATTCTACTATAAATGAATTCTTTACTAGTCTTCTTTGTGCACGGTCTGCATTCTAAAATAAAAAAAAAAACATTGTATGCTTAAAACAGGAAATCGACTTAAAACGAAATCTATTTTTCTATTATTCTTACAGGGAACATCGATTTTGTTTGGATTATGTTGAATTCGTCCAGGAAATGCTGGGTCATATTCAAGGCGTCCGTTAACATGGCGTGATCTGGATGATTAGCGGGAGTGTATTTGATGAGATCCTGTAAATATATATTCAAAGAAAACCAATGCAATGGCACTATGAAATGTTATATTTGAACAAAAATATTCTACTTGATATTTGTTTTTATTCTAATATTTTTACTGTCTCTGCTCTTTATGATACATAGTGTTTTATTTGATTGCAAGAAAATTACTCAAACACAACAAATAAGAAATTTATACAAATAATTTAAAATGTTTTAGAATTCAGTACTTAGTTATTTCAATGAGGATAAGTTTTAATCATTAACCAATTTTTATGGATAACCTTCCCTTTATCTTACAAATAATGAAAATAAAAATTGCATTGAGAGAACACAATAACAATATAATCAATCAATACTTTCAAATAATTTTAGTTTAAAGACGGAGCAATATTATGCATTAATCTAGTACAACTTAGTGTTAGACTCGTTCTTACATGCAGCACCAATGCATTCTTCTGGACCCTTGCGACAGGTTTATGCAATAGATCGTCGAGTGACATCGGTTGTCCCCGGCACGAGATCTCACGGGTAAGGTCCTTAAATCGAGGCGAGCTGGCGCATCTTCGACGCACTGCGTCCGTGGCCCGACTATAATTGTGTAAGAATGCACCATACACGTTTATGTTTTCTGCCTGTTGGTTACGTATGAGTACATGAATTTCTATTTAGGAATTTTAAAAATAAATAAATAGATCATTAAACATATACTAATAAAATATGACGGCATCTGGAAACACTATTATATGAGTTGTAAATAATTCATAACAAAGGATGTAGCCGAATTAGGTTTATTACACAACATGCTCCTGATATTTTCCGTTAACTTTGGCAAACGACCCTACTAATGATAGCTATCAAAAGTTGTCATGTCAAAGAACATGTATTCAGAAATGCTTAGTTACTGTACTTTAATGTATATTCATGTTGCCATTTCTCAATGCATGTGTTTCATTGTGAGATGAAATACATGCAAAGTGTATAAAAGATTCTCATTTACATTTGAAAGGATATTTCAAGTCAATAATATATAATGGTATCTTAAGATTTATAACTAAAATAATGTTAAATTGATTTTTTTAACAATGAATAAGTTTGATATAATGCAGTTTATTGAGGTTTAGTTTGTTTAATATATATCAGTGGATTGTGTAAGCTATTCTATAATTAAAATGGAAATACAGCTCGATGAACTTGGTGTCATGGTAGTTGTTGTAATATTAACATACAGCACTTTTAAGTCTTGAGTTTTGCTTCTAAAAATTAGATTTTGATAGGGTGCAATGAAAATTCAGTCAATTTATTGGAAATAGATTCATCATGATTTAAAATTAGAATGATCTAAATTATTAGAAAGTACCATTTTTTTAAAATGAATCCCAACAGATAGAGGCTCTTCCCAACTTGTTATTGCATTTTGTAGTCCAGTGAGAAAGTTCTTGTGAAGCTCATGTAATTCCGAAATTTTATAGAAAATCGTATTGAATTCCTCTTCAGTTATTACAGGCTGAGATGAATTTAATGTCGCTTTAATGGCATTCATATACTGAAATAAAAAATATTTTAAAACATTGAATACTAAAATTTAATCATAATTAAAAAGAGTATTGAAAAATTAACAATAGTTAATTTTATCCTATGAAAATTCTTAATAAAAGCTTCAATATAAATAAATAGAATTTGCATAAGTTATCCTAAGACTTAATTTTAATTCAGAATATATAGTTGATATAACACTCGATAGATTAGGGGGAAACTAGCAAAAATATTTACTTAAAGAAATGTATATCATCAAAATCAAAAAATTGTACATCATCTAAAATTATATATATATTGCTTTTTTTTTTTAATAGTGGATTTTCAATTATTTTGCTATGTAGCATAAAATCAAGCGAAACTGATAAAGCATTATTTCTCTCCAATTCAGTATGAACTTACAAAATCCTAGAAAGTGTGTTAAAAATATTAAATTTTTGTGAAATTTAAATAACGAGAATTGGCAGAAAAAAGAATACTCTTTTCTAAATAACGATAATTAAAAAAAAAAAAAACAGTAATTACAACAGATAAAGGCCTTAAAGATACACTGACTGACCTTTTCCATCACATACAGGCATTCAACATACACAGTTTCACTTTCTATTATGCTAGTAACAATGCATCTGTGCATTGTAAGACGCTCAGCCTCAGTGTTGCTATTGCTCGATTCCTGTAAATAAAATATGAATCTAATAAAATTGGAAAATGAATTTATGATAAATTAGTACATGTTACTTTTGTGCACCATTTCAGGAAATATATTTCTTGAAGTTTGTACAATTCAAAAATTACTTTGTCAGAAGTTTAACCTAATCATGAATCAACTTGGTGGATTATTGCGGCGCGTAAAAGCAACCAGACTCCGAAGCGGTCGCGACGAGTTGTCGATCCTCTAATTTAAGGAGGTATGAGGTCTGTGGTCTTTGCATGGATTAAGAAAATTTTGTGAAATTTTAATAAACATATTTTTTTTAAATTTCACATTCACAAAATTTCAAACAAACCCAAGACATTTACCCCTATAACTTTTGGCTATGAAAAATTGATGATACCTGTTATAGAAATCCATTGTATAAAAATTGCACTGTTATGATGAAATAAAAATATCATGAAGATGAAACTATTTACTATAAGTAATTTTAAATAAATAAATATTTTTTTGGATATTTTTTAAAATTGCTTATAGTAAATAGTTCATATATATATATATATATATATATATATATATATATATATATATATATATATATATATATATATATATATATATATATATATATAAAAAATATTAACAGATATAAACTTGTCCAATATATATATGTTATCAATTTCAAAATCTACAGTTTAGATGACAGTTATTCCTACTTGTGTTTCTTATTAATCACATCAACCTTCCAAAATATACATTTTGAACTCAAAGACAGACTTCATACAATTTATCAAAAAATTTTTCTGTTACAGATAGACCTTCTGTAAATAGTTAACTCACAATTTAAGTAGTACACGTTTTGTATTATCGTAATAGACCAGCAAACTGTAAACTAAATATGTCTGAAGTACAGTCACTTAAATATTTTATACAATTTTCAAAAATTGTCCATTTAAAGTATAATATATCTAAAATATCCTTAAGCAACAAATATCCTTAATAGTAAATCTGTAATGTTATTCACTTAAAGGAATATTTCTCAGCATATAGTGTCAATTCAATGAGATGTATTGTCAAGCGTTAAATACTCTAATCATTAGTGCATTTCTTTCAATAGTATCTCTTTAAATTTAATATTACACAATAAGATTGAAAATTTCATTGAAACATAAATTTATAGTTTTTCTTTTTAGGAAAACCATTATTTTGAAACTAAAAAGGAAAAAAAATAATACAACTTGTTAAACAAAAATAGTAACGTCATTTTTAAACATACCATCTTTAATTATTGTGTCATTAGTGATTAGTGAAAGAGGTCTTGCCTTAAAAGGGCAAAAAAAAATTAAAATTTTTTCGAGTTTCTATGAAGTCGTTTGTTGTTCATTAAACAAACATTCCCGACGACGGTCCTTATCTCGGATAGATAGGGCGCGCATATCTCGCGTAGAGTATAAAGGGGGAGCATAGCGCTGCACAAACATTTAGTCCTCTGCCTGACGTCATGCCAATCTCAAAGTATCTCGCGGCGGTGTTGGCGCTATTTTTAATACAAGGCGTGTTTTCCAAACCGATTGAAGGTATGATAATTGTACATGTAAATATTAATAAACGTGATAAGATATTCATAAATAATATAATCTGTGTAAGAAACTAGAACATCATGGTATATGTTCTATTTACAATTTTTTGCTTTTTTGAATCAATAAAACTGAACAAATAAGAATGCTACTAGGAATGAATAAAAAAGTATCTAAAATGTAATAATAATAACTTTTCAGATGAAAAAAAAGAAAGCAAAGGTATTTTATATACTGTATGGGGATGGATAACATATCCATTTACGTGGTGGAGTTACGTGGGCATTGAAGAATCTCCAAATACAGAATATTCAGTTTCTTCCTCCAGCCCAATAATCCCAGAAGATATTGAAATTGGGAAAAGAAATGTGACGGTTTGGTGTAATGACCAAACCTGTACAACAATGAAATGTGACACAGATGGCTGTGTGAATGTCACTTGCAACATTTACGACACCGATTTAAAAGGGGAATGTAGAGAATACAATACTTCAACCAAACCAGTTGATTATGAAACAACGCAATCGATATTTAAACCGACACCCACTACTGATGCAATTATACAAAACTCAACAATAGAACCAACAACTACACTCGAGGATGATTTCATACAAAATAAGCAAACAGAAATAGAACATCCGTTAGAATTAGAGGCTGTTATGTCTTCTACAATTTTTCAACAAGGCGATAAAAGCCAAAAGGATAAAAACAGAAAAAACAAAACAACACCAAGTCCTCAAAATAAAATTAAATAGACAACATAACTGTAAATTTAAAATAATTATGTAGTTTTAATTTTGAGAATACTTATTTTTTTTTTCTAATTAGAATTAATAATTATTGTAAACGAAGAGTAATCAAAATATTGTATGTAACCACTGAAAAAATTCAATTCCTTAATGCCTTTCATAGACTAAATTGAAAAATTGTTATGTTTAGATAAAATTAGTTTTCAAGGTTTACAGGTACAAAGGTAATAAAGAATTAAACATTTTATTTTTTGATATTGATGAAATTTATATATTTCTTTCATAATACTTGTATTCACAACTTCAAAATTGTGCTATGACTTATGTAAATGATCTAAAAGACGACCTCAAATTGAATTTATCTCATGAAATGGGTGTTTGCTACTATTATATAGAACACAAAAACAAAAAAATTGTCAAATATTATACCTACTACACAATAAAGCAAGAAATGAAATGTTTAATGAACGAAATTGCACAAGATGTAAATAATTTACAGGTTGCTGGTATTATAATAAACAAGAGAAAATATGAAAAGCGACACAAGACTTCTGTCTTCCACTGAACCTAGTAGTATAAAATTATATTAGATAAAAGTACAGTATCAACTACAAACTCAAAATTGCCCTGGGTTAAAATAGTTGATAATATTATTAATTGGATGTGTAAACCTTTAGATATAAACAAAATTACTATTGTATTTGATAACAATTACATCATTTTACATTACTCATGATGTCATTACTTTTTACAAAACCTTATCGTGATTTTATAGTGTTTAACAAGAAAACTATCTATGAATTATATTAAATTAGTAGAATTGAATCTAATTACTTGGATTACAAGACATTCAACATCTAACTTGAAAATGACGAATCAATATCATAATGAACAATATGAAAATTGCACTTTTAAAAATGGTTTTGATTTTTGATGAAACTTTGATTTCTTTGAATAATCTAAGAGTTCTACATCAAAATTGATATTAAAATATTTTTAATGGTCATCTGAGATGAAAAAATTTTTTTTTAAGTTGCTGCAAATGTTTAAAAATATAAATTAATTTTGATATACCGATATACATGAAGACAATATTAACCTGCTTGTCTCTTTTATAGATTATAAATTCATTACAAGATAATTCACAAATCAGCCTATTTATGTAAGTTTTATTCTAGTTATAATCATATTATTAACTATTAAAACCACAGGAGTTTTTTGTATTAGAGTTTTAAAGTTGTGTAAGAATAAGCATTATATTAAAATAATTGACATAGTTACAGAAAAAACGAGATATGGAAATAGATTTGGGTAATAGGTCAATCACAATAAGACTTTTTTGCAGGTGTGTTAATAGAAGCTATGGAAAAAATAACTTTTGAACAAAAAAAATATACTAAAATAGGATGGTACCTGATGTTGTAATTTTCTCAATGCTGGCGGTGTAGCACTTGCATCAGTATCAGATGAAATTGTGCGCAGCAACAATGGTGTGTCAGAAGATTCAGCCTGGTCAGTATTTGTTTCTGTGTTTTCTATTGGCTCTATGCCACCATGCCTGTTTATGTTATAAAATTAATATGTCTATAGAACTGAATGTCATCATTGTAAAACAAATAAATATGGACTAACATTGATAATGTAATTTAAATTCACACAATGCCATAGATTGTTTTCTGCTTCATGCATGAGTTTTTGGTAAAAACGGAACCCTTTATAGTTTCATCATGGCCACCCGTCCATCTGCCCGTCTGTCCATATGTCACAGGCATTTTATTCAAAAACTACAAGACTATGGTAACGCTAAAAAACTACTTTCAAAGAAAGTTTTGAACATGGTTAGATATACTGTTTTTGAGTTATTGCCGAAAAACTACGCTTCTCAAAAAGGATACAAGTGTCATGAAAATACACTCTTTCACTGATGCAATTTAGTTGACACTAGTTCAATAGTAATAGTCGACATACCTACTTATTTTTCTAGTTATAGGCAACTAAAGTACTTATAACTATTGTGTGCGAGAAACATAGAAAAAGTGTAATAACATACTTTTTTATGTAGTGCATTTCTTTGTAATAATCGCTTCGGAACCCTATACTGCGCATGGTCCGACATGCTCTTGGCCAGTTTTTTTAACCATATAGTGATAATAAAAAATCGAGTAATCATAATTTTAAAGTGTAAGAAATTTGTTGCTGAGCTACAAAAATTACAATTACATGTAATCCATGAATATTGTTTGGGAAATAATATGTTTTTGAATGTTTTACTACATTTAATGAATAGTAACTAAGCTGAAAGATATGAAAAAAGCACCACAAGCAAATTAAAAGTATGATTAAGCAAAAACATAAATAAAACATTTCTTGATTAGTATATTCATAGAGTGTAAATAATATTCATCAAAAATTCTATAAGCAAATTAAAAACATTATAAATTTTATTCCCGAATCATATTTTCATAATATTTTTATAACTCCATAATATTTATTACATGCAAAGAATTTAGTTATGAAATGCTTCAATTAGTTATTGCAATCACAAAATATTAAAACATAAAGAATACAAGGTGGCCCCCATCTCAACAAATTTGTTTGTAACATTCATCCTCCTCCTTATAAATAACACTATCAATAATTTAAGTATAATTTCATAAAGAGAACTATATACACATTTTAAGTCAAATATCATAAAGGAATCTAGATTTATATTAAAACTTTACAAAAAAAAACCTATATTTGGAAAATAATGACAATCTGAAATACATTGTAATTGTCAAGTTGTACCCTCCTACAATCTTTTTATTTCGAATTCAGATGCTTACACCTCAATCTTCCTAACTGGGATTAACTAACCCAGTGCGGATTGGAGGCTGTTAACAACTGCTGTTACCTATGCGACAATAAAGTTCAAAGTCCACGAACAGTTTGACATGATCTCCAAAGCACTAGCGAGTAATTTGATTTTAAGTAAAAGCTCATTGATAAAACAGCTAATAGCCAGAATCAGATTTTAATATCATTTGTTTGGAAGGCAATGCTCTTCAGCACTGCCTTACCAGTTAGTATAGGTAAAATGATTAAAATACATATTATAATGTTGCTAAAAATAATAAAGTTCTAATAGATATTTATTTCCGATAAATATTAGGATAACAGGTAGATTACATTTTTACTAAAATTACAGAATGCTACTCAAAACTGATCATCCTTAACCAATTATTGAAATACATTGTTTATAACAAAATATACAAAGGCTTGTATTGTGTGAGGTGTTAATTCGTAGAAATCCAAAATTAACACTTGCTTAGGTGTACGATATCTGTCAATCCTCTCGAATCAATATTCAATTCTTTAGATAGAGATTCGTGGAGAGAAATTTGTGAAATGAAATGTAGCAGGTTGCAGGCAAGGCAAGCATATACAAAGGCATAAAAAAGCATCAATGTTCAAAATATGCCATTTCTATGCATACATATTTGATTTTACATATTATTATAATGCCAAGTTATTTTGATATCAATGAAAATATTCAGTAGAAATAAACATTTATTCCTACATAGTCAATAAAATATAATTTTTTTTCCCACACCTAAACAGTATTATAGCAGTTTTGAAGGTGTCATTTCATTAAAACTTAAATAATAAAGAATTGCACATAATTAGTAAAGTCAATACACTTTAGGTATGGACAAGCACTTCTAAGTACCAGCATAAATCCATTAAAAAAAGATTTACCAATAATTAAATTGTATCAAAAGGTACATCACTATCATCATCAGCCTGAACATTTGAATATCATAAAATTCTCAATTATTTCCCAATAATTATCGACTTCTTTGTAATAAATAAATAAACTCACTGTATGAAATAATGAATGTTAACATAGTTGGGTGCAGTAGCGGAAGTCGGTGATTCGGGTGCTCGAGGCGCTGTGGGCGCCTGTGAAGTTAGCGGCAGCGTACTTGTACCGCTCGATGCATCATCAGTGCTCGATCCTGTGCCACCTACAACAATTTTTTTCATAATAAATAGACTATTCACACTCATCGATAAACATTCAATATTATGTGAGATCTGCATTGCATTTTAATTAAGTACAGTATTATTTATACATTTTGTAATTTTACAGAAGTGGCAACAATCGTGATGTTAAACCAATTTTTTTTAACTTTATGATATAATGTCATACTTTGATTTGCTTGGTGGAAAATTTCCTAACTTTCAAAAAATATTGTTTTCCAAAAAAAATTGAGGTTTAGCTTGAACTATATATTAAAATCTAGAAATATTCTAAAAGCTCACTGCCATAATATTAATACTAGAATATATACTACATTCAGACTGTCAAAGGTTATTTGATATTTCTTTTATTGTATATGATTGTATAGGCTTTTATTATGGAATTCCTATATGAATAAAACTTAAAAATAATGAATTAAATACATAATGAAAAAAAACATATTATTGTATTAATGAATATTTAAGTAATGGTAATGCTTGAGTTTTGATCTAAAAGATTTCTAAATATGAAATTAAAAAATAAGTCTGATCATATTCCTTCAAAATTGTTGTGTTTCTGAATCAGTTAATTGTATATTCAATAAAAATTCTTTTTTTTTTTCCCTTCCTTTTCATCTTTAATGTCATATCAGTGAAAGAGATTTTATAAGTGCTTCATACATAAATAAACAAATTATTCCATGATTAAAAAATGCATGTGTAAAATCAAAATATGTTTTTGTAATTAATTTCAATAAAATCACAACATAATGATGATGTTAGATATTTTAAAATTATTCATGATCAAAATAATATAATAAACAACAACTTTAAAGAAAAATTGAGTTTTCTTATCAGTATTTATATAAACAGACACAAAAATATTATCAGCACAAGATTATTAAGTGGCCCAACACTACACAGAGGGCGCTCCACAGATCACCAGTATGAGATTAGGATAACCCTCAACTGTTAAATAATAAAAACTAATCTGGATGGAACAAAATAAATAAAAGTAGACTGTTTATTATGGTATTTTTAAGCATACTTTTTTCTATTATAACAAAGTCCGGCCTAAAACATTTAAATATAGCTCCAAATTTTTTACATACAAAGCAAAACAAAGAATTAATAATAAAAACAGATCATTAAAAATAGTTTAATTATAGTAAATAAAACATTATAAAATATGTATAAAACATTATAAATAAATTAACTTATGTTTTTTTTAAATATATCAACTAATAAATACAAGGGAATTTTAAGAATTAGGCACTACATACTATATTGTTAACTTATACTATAAAAGTTAAAATATATTTCAAATATTGCTTTGACATTTACATATAGGTGTCACACTCCACTCGCTAATCACATTGTAAACAGTTAACCCTAAATTAACCAAAAGACTTCAATATACTGATAGCCTAATGGGGCATTGCTAAAGAGCGCATGTTTAAATAATTTATGTACAGCTATAATAAAAGAGTAAACCCGTCATATTTTCTTTTAAATATAGGCAACTTTAAGAAATTGATTTGACAAGGAATTTATTTTTTGAACCTCCATTTATGAAGATATAGTTTTGAAAATTCTTGTAGTGTAATATCAAAGATCAATGCACAGTTAAATTGTCACTTCATAGTCATCAGATATTCAAAAAAGAAAATGAGCCTTAGGAAGTGACATCATTGATTATCGAGTATCATTCTCTAACTTATTAAGGTGTCTCATAAATTATGTTAGTTTTTAATGTTCACTGTTCATTAAATAATTATACAAAAAGAAAACCTTAATATTCAAAGTATAGCCTATCATTTTGTATGGTTTTAACTTGATGGTCAGCAAACTCTCTGAAACCTTGGTAAAACCATTCCTCGGGCTTAGATGCAAAGAATTGCTTTTCAACATCTCCTTTGACTCAATTTTTTTTCCACAAAATAATTTTGTTATGAATCTGAATAAATAGTAATCTGATGGTGCAAGGTCTGCTATATATGCTGGATGTAGTAGAAGTTCAATACCACCATGTTCTTCGATCTTATCCCACGTAACTTTCGCAGTATATAGTCCAGCATCATCATGTTATAAAAGCACCCATTTTCAGTTTACTAAACCTGAATATTTCTGTAACAAAACCTCATATATGTGTGTCAGTTGTTCATTTATATCTCGACAGCGATAGTTGGAATTATGTCAAAATACATTAGTTTCATAATTCCACCAAACATAACAAGACTGCCCATTCGAATCGACTTCTCTTCACAATGAGTTCAGGTAATTGTCTTTGTCCAACCACTGATTTTTCACATCTGAATTGTTTAGATTAATGCATTAGTCATTGCAATTAAGAATGCGTTTAATAAAAGCATAAACTTTTGGCAGGGAAAGGAACTGTATGCACAATTCTACTCAATGTTTCAATGAATCACATTTAATTCATGAGGTGCTAGTTGACAACTTTTATCGGTATTACTCAATGAGTTTAAGTGGCGATGTATGGTGTCTTTAGAACGTTCAAGGGAGTCTGATAATTGGCGAGTGCTGGTACTAGGTTGATTTTCTACTGCTTCATTTGTAGACTCAATATACCATACAGGTGGGCATACAAAGCGCTAATGATCTAGCTGCATCAAATCTCCGTTATTACAATAATTAACCCAATGCTATGCTGTACTGTGGCTGCTTAAGCTTTTGTTTTCAATAGCATCATAATAATACATAAATTTCATATTTATCAAATGCCATATGTTTTATTGTCAAAATGTCTTGCTCCGTCAGTTGAAACAGACAGTATCATTAAAAGTAAATAAAACACTTGTACTCCTCATAGAACTAGACTCGTCGTAACAAGTCAACATGAATAAAAATTATTGCATAAATTTCGATTACGAAAACCGACATTATCTATAAAAGTCAATATTTCAGTTTTTGAACTGCTTTTATTATTAAGTTCTATATATATTTCTCTTGATCCTTGTTCACCCATGGACTTCGAATTTGTTGTTTAGTTACCTGATTTCACTTTGTTATAACGGATTTCTTTTCTACTACATAAGGGTAGGGTATATATGTTTACTTAGTCTATTTGATCTCAACATGTGAGATCAGTAGCCTTATTATCTAAAAGAAATTGATTTCTGATTTCGCATGTTTTAAAAATTATTTTAGTAATTCCCAAATTGATATTTCGAAATGCTAATTGTCTTTCTATTAACAGTGTTGCCTCTACAATGAAATCACAAAATTATCAAAATAGAATTTAATCGCATATTTGAATTAAAAAACCGTAAGGGATCACGATTTCGCAATGATTCCAAAATTATGTTGTCTAAGCGAGAACTAGTCTATAGCGATTCTCAAGCGATTTACAATCGATTTTCTGTCATTCTCTTTTCATATAAAGTGGATAATTATTTTTTAATGTAAGTCGTTAGATTAAATAAAATCTTTGCACATTTATCAATGACTTATGACATTACAATAACATGGTATAATGGGACTGATCTGATGATGGAGCCAGAAAGTAGGCACAGGAATTCCATAACGGAATAACATATCCTAGTTGTGTTTGAGCTTGTCAGAGTTGTCTTGAGATATACTCTCACCATGAGTGATATTCAGGGTCCGATGATGGAGTTGGAAGGTAAGCACTAGCACTCCATAATAGAAAAACATAGCTTAGCCTTATTTGGGTTTAATGGATTTTTTTAAGTGCACTTTGGCTATAATTGGCTTTCAGGGTCTGATGATGGAGTCAGAAGGTAAACACAGGAACTCCATAATGAAACAATGTATCCTAGCCATGTTTGGTTTTGTAGATCGTCTTAAGATGTATTTTGACCATGAACGATTTTCAGGGTCTGTTGATGCAGCCAGAAGGTAGGCACTAGTACTTTATAATAAGACAACATAACCAAGCGATGTTTACGATTGTTGTAATTGTCTTGGAATGCACTTTAACCATGACTAGTTTCCAGGGTCTGATGATAGAGCCGGAAGGTAGATGCTAGTACTCCATAATGAAACAATGCAGCCTAGCTGTGTTTAGACTTGTTGATATTGCCGTAGAATACAGTTAGACCATGATTGGCTAGGGTCTGATAATGGAGCTAGAAGTTTGGAAGCTCCATCATCAGACCCTGAAAGTCAATCGTGGTCAAAATATATTTCAGGGCAATTCCAACAAGCCCAAATATGGTTAGGATATATTGTTCCATTATGATCTGTTGATTCCGGTGCCAACCATCGGGCTCCATCAAAAGACCCTGAAAGCCAATTATGGCCAAAGTGCACTTAAAAAAATCCATTAAGCCCAAATAAAGCTAAGCTACGTTGTTCTATTATGGAGTGCTAGTGCTTACCTTCCGGTTCCATTCATCAGAACCCTGAAAATCACTCATGGTGAGAGTATATCTCAAGACAACTCTGACAAGCTCAAACATGATTAGGATATGTTATTCCATTATAGAGTTCCTGTGCCTACCTTTTGGCTCCATCATCAGATCAGTTCAATTATACCATATTATTGTACAGTCATCAGTCATTGATAAGTGTGCAAAGTTTTAATTTAATCTAATGCTTTAAAGCCGCTCAAAATTGCATATAAGAATAACATTTTTTTATACCCCACAATTTCGACTCGCAAATCGAATCTGTAATCGCAATCGATTACTACTTTTACGTAATAAGGCCCCAGTTTATTATAGCAGATTCAATGTGCTCAAAATGTACAATGCTATAATGCTGGAGGATAATAGTTTAATCCGCAATAAAAGCAAAATAAGAGAAACATTTTCTTTGTCTTGTTTAAAGTCCACCAATTTGTCATCAAAGTGGAACATTCAGTAGTATATCTGGTGGTTATTATATAAAGGACTAGTTTAGGAATATGGCCTCTATTGCATCCTCATCATATATTAATGTTTCCGTGCTTTCAGTGCAGCACATCTTGGCATATTTTGCTCTTAAGACAGAGATTGGGCCTATTCTTGTCCATTAATTTTTGTGCCAATTTTTATGATGTTTGGGTGGTTTAAGATCCTGTCTTTACATGTCTTAGTGTATCTAGCTATTACTTTACTAGCTGTGGGTATATTTAAATCATTGTGTAGTTGTTCATTAATCACAAAGTGACTAAGAGAAGCATGAAATGAAAAAAAACAAACACACCTCGTAAACTGAAATAGATTAGGGAAGAACACTATTTAGCAGTTGACATTGACATGTCATAAAACAGACTTCGCAGATTGCACCTATCAAGTAAAACTGTAATTCATTGAAGTAGTCCATAAGATTTGACAGATAAATTATGTAAAATCTGTCAAATGTTATGGATTATATCACAAATTACAATTTTACTTTTAGTGCAACCCGCCATTAATCGTTTTACACAAATCTGTGATATACAAATTTCCAAATGAATGGATATCATAAATCAATGTATGAAAAAAGTTTTACCCAAATATATATTTTTTAAATTGCCTTACCTGAAAAAAAAAAAGAAAATATAATACAGGGTATTTGGAGGTTCTGGGGATGATCAATGTTTCTACCTTGCATTTTATTTTCATCAAATATGATATTTACCTGCTTGAATATAAACATATTCTCCATCATTAATATCCACTGGCACTTGATCATAATAAGGTTCATCTTCTGCCACGGGAACTGCACTCGGTATACTTTCTAAAGATAAAGGTGGGGATTTAATTCTATCAGTGGCAACTTCTTGAAGGTCTGGAGTAGTAGATGTAACCTCTTCATCTATAGATCTAGGTGTTGCAGCCCCGCCTGAACGTTTTCTCTCAGATGAAAGAGAATTTATGGACTCGTAGCTTTTCACCTGTAAGAAGAGATATTGTAATTTATTCTCAGATTTAGATAGACTAGTGCTAAATACAAGTCTTGAAGTCATACAGTATATATTAAAAGTACCAAAATATGATTATTAAGCTTTAGTAGTGGCCCTGGTAATTCTTAATCAAATATTGATAGTTGTAAATATATCAAGTTTGCATATCTTAATGCCAATAATAAACAATGTTGCATATGAAAAGTTGGTCAAATTGAAATTGTGAGAATCTCCTGTCAATATCGCTGATGAAAAATATAAGAGTGTCTGATAAATTTTTTATGCCTTGAAGAACATTAAAATGTTTAATTTTTTTTTATTCAATAGTCTGAGATTTTATTCTGCAGAAAATTTCATTACAATCCATAATGTATGATCTTTCAAATTCTTCAGAACAACTATTTAAAAACAAATAAAAATCTACATGAAAATGGACAAATAACGAATTTATTTCAGTTTTCATGTCATTAATTAAACTACGGTGAAGTACCAATATACATTTCTTTAGTTTAAAGCTAGTTATAATATAAATAAGTAGAAATGCTATAATATTGTTTTTATAACAATGAAAATTTTACTAGTCCCTCATTAGTATTGTTTATTTTCTTTTATAATTTTTATGATTCCTTCATTGCATATTTTTCTATGGATTTAGTTGGTAAGTTAAAATTACTTGTTTTTTATTTATGTTTCTATTATAAATGAGCCTTAAACCATAGGATTAAGTCTTTATATTTCATGACCCAATTTAGGAAAAATGGCATGAAAACTAAAAAGACAATTGCCAGCTATATACAAGTCCAAATACACGTTACTGAAATTAATCCAAATATAGTTGAAAAATGCAGTCAGATACCTAATTTTATCTGTGTGCTATTATATTTCTATCCTAATAAGAAACGGAGATCTCACCCTTTCACTAATGGATGGTGTTGATGATCTACTATGTATGGACTCTTTTGATTCTGCACTGTGAATCTTACGTCCTAATGATGAAGGAGGGCTATCTTCTGGAGCCGATGTTTCCGGTAATGACACTCCACGTTTGTTTAAAGCTTTTGGTGGTGGTCTGAAATTGTATAGATGGATTTTATAATCTTTATAAAATAATTTACAGCTGATAAGCTGTCAATTCATAGAATCACAATGATATATATACATAATTTCTCTAGAATATTGTGATACTCCAACAGAGGTTGCAAGAAACGGGCAGTTCCATTGGAAACTTCTGTGAAGCTACATGTCATTAAACAAGGAGATATTGTAATGTTATAATAAGAAAATACTTTTGTTTTGTCACCACTGACTAGCTTACAAAAGCAAGTTATTGACAGATATGCCTGATCTAAATTAATCACAAAGAAGCTGTACCTAATAAATAATTAATCAAATTGTTCGTGTACTTTACTTATCTATACATATATAATGAATATAGGTTGTCTTTGTTCACCAATCACATAAAAACTACTAAATATATAGACAAGGGACTGGGACCATTAGATGCGGAATGATTTGTAGATGGTTCTAGGCTACTCATTTTTCCAATTCCGTAAATCCTTTGCCATTTTATTTATAAATAAAAATTACCCAGCGAAGCGGGCAGGACAGTTAGTGAAATATAAATAGATACACTACTGAATCAGTAAAAAAATGCATTCTAAGCTGCATAGTACTTTGCTAAAAAATATATTATCATGACTACATTTAAAAAAATGAAATTAAAACCCAAATATATCAGATAGTATGTTGTCGTTTGATTTTTTTTGTTTATTATGCTATTTTTAATTGATTCATATTACATTCAATCGGTGACCACTTGAGCTTGTTATTAATTGGTTATTGAAGTACATCAATTATGTCAGACGTCTTTCGTGTTGTTGACATTTTGAATGTAAATAACCAGAGTAACCAGAATTAATGATACATTCTAATATTATATCTTTATGTTAGAGCACTGTCAGTGCTATGGAGAGAAACATGTTAGGAAACAGATGTCAGAGACGGACATAGTAATGCACTTGTAAGAGCTAAAACAGAGACAACAGATGTGCTTTCTAGGTTTAACAAATTGGATATGGAGATGAACTGGTCATATGTTGAGATGCAAACAGGAAAAGTAGAGCAAGTTCATAACACATTAGTATCCTGAAGATGGCAAAAGAAGTAGAGGAAGACAACATATGAGAAAAACTGAACTGAGAACAGGTTCAGATTGGAGAAGAGTCGCAAAAAAAATAGAAAGCAGTGGAAGCAGTGAAAAGAAGTGTCTATCAGAAGGCAAACTGAACTTAGACGCGTCTTTTAAAGCACTTGTATCCAGGGTAAAGGGCTTATATAGATAGATATATAATATTGTATCTTAATTAATTACTTTATGTATTGCATTACTAAAACGTCAAACAAATTAATGACAGATTTTCCTTTTTGCTATTAAATTTATTGACCTAGTTACCCTTCTCCATAATACTCGATAAAAAATTATCATCAAAATATTAGTGCTCACTTTGGTGGAACTTTCTTTTTCAAGGCCCCTGTTTCCATTGAACTACTTTCGGAAGATGGGGGGAGATCCTTCTGATTTCTTAGCTGAATTATCAGCTCCTTTCAGACCATTTACTTCAATGACTGTTACAAAATCACCAGCTTGTGATGCAGGACGGCTTGTTGTTTGTGGTGGTGCTGATTTTTCTGGAATTAAAGATAATAAAATGTAGAGACATTATTAATTTCATATTCTTGCATATTTTTACTTTAGCACAAAGACTCAAAAGTATGAAGATCGAAGGCATGATGTCTTGAGACAATCGATTATTAAATTTATTCATTTGTATAGAACATAACATATCAAGAGAAAACCAGATAACTTTGTAAAACAAAATTAAATACAAGACCATATAGGACAATCATAATTATGTAGTAATAAATGTCTCTAATATTCTTTATATTCATTTCATACATATCATTTATAATAGAATTTTGCGAATGATTTTCCACCCACATACAGACTTTTAAATATAGTATAAACTATATATAACAACACTGAAGGGACTGTTCATTTTATGGCATTATAGTTTTAAATGGAGAGAAGAAAAATCAGAATTAGAAAAAGAAAAAGTTTTTGTTAGCCTAATGTTAGTAGTTATATACATAAAAAACAATCTTATTTGAACACTATTGTGTTTAATCTGTTATTTTTGTTGTTACTTTTGCTGCAATAGTAATTTTGTTGTATTTTATAGATCTTTGTATTTAGGTCTCTTTAATTTTTTTGGAAGATTTCCCCTCGTTCTCTGCTTCGATTTTTTTTTTTAACCTTTCCATATTGTGGACACGGTAGAGCGACTAAATTCAAAGTGTCTGCCAACATCACTTATCTTCTCTCTCATTTCTATTGAGCGTATCAGTAAAACCTTTTCGGAAACGCGTAATTTACTAGCCATGTTTACAGTTTGAAAGTTTGTGAGCAACTAATAATATGATAATATATAGATAATCCATGACTCTTACTTACTAGTCATGGTCAATAACAGTCTACACCTGCAAGCAATTCCAATTTGTAAACAAAAGGACGAATGTCTTAGAAAGTTTAGTATTTAGAAAGTTCAGTATGCATGATGCTGACAGTCAAGTTTATTATGGGCTAGGATAATAATAAAAAGAATGTACACAGCTAAACAGTTTTTACTAATTTTGGCAGCTTAAAAGGTATTTTTATTACTTAACGGTTGTCGTTATTGAGAGTGGTTGTAATGCTATATAGAGTGCATCATTGTATGGAAGGCAAGCTAAACCAACTAAAGCAAAGTGATTTCGACGCTTTAGGGAGATTGTTGTTAAATCGAGTGACGTTACATGGAGTTTACACTGTAACTTGAAATTTTGAATACTTATTAATAATTGATGGCCACAGAATAATTTGGTACCATTGAGCTAATTTGATTATGGAGCTGGGAGGTGGATAGATAACTCATCAATGGCTACTAATAAGTCTTTCAAAATTGGGTTCAGTTACTTTGTTTTGATGAGTCCAACACATTATAGTTAGTGACATGGCTTTAATGTTGGAGCTGGAAGGTGCAACTCATCAAAGGTTACTAGTAATCCTTTCAAGTTTAGTATCATTTGAATTTTCTTCATATTTTCAATACCATTGCATTTAGTGACAAGAGTCGGTCAATGATGCGGGAAGATGAATGTGAAACTTCATTTGCTATCATAAAGCCCCCCAAGTTTAGTCTTATTTCATTTATTTAGACGAGTTTGATACATTACATCTGATGAGCGTTTGATGATGAAGTTGGAAGCTAGAAAGTAGAACTTGTCAATGATTACTAATAAAATTCTCAAGCTTAGCTTAATTTGCATTGTATTCATATTTCCAATATAATGCACTTAGTAATGAGGATTTGGCAATAGAGTTAGAAGGTGGAAGGTAGTAATTTGCAATGGCTACCAATAAACCCTTTAAATTTGAATTTACTTGTTTTTACAAGTACAATGATACTGTTATGTAATTATCGACTGTAAGTTCATTCGCAATATGCATTTTAATTTATGTTATTTTGACTAATTGTTTCGTATTATTTATTATAACAAAGAACATATTTATAAAAACTTAAGATACTTTATAAAATTAAAAAGTAATAAATAAAATATGGCTACAGAAACTGAAATAGTTTAGAAATTTCAATTAATATTAAAATAGAAAGTGAAAAATAATTTTGAATTATAACTTAGTGTAAAAAAGTGTGGAGTACTTGATATCAGACAGAGTACTTTCTACTTACATTTTCATGACATTATCTCTAAGAATAGCTAATAATAAAATATTAGGTAATAGATTTTTTCCAATTTATATTTAGTCTGTCGTGTTAGTTAGATGTTGTGGTGAAGCCAATGGTAATGATTAATATGAGTAGTCATTTTTCAATGGAACACAAAATTCATGAACCTCATTCCAAAAAAGTTTTTATGTTCATTAAAATTCATAGAATATGTTCTAACTGAATTCAAACTCACTATTTGGAATATTTTTAATATAATCAAAATTCAATTGGTTTATAAGTTGAATATCTCCATTAGGTAAAGATTTTTGTGTATGTGTATATATATTAAGCATATATAATAACTGTGACTATTAAGCATATAACATGACAAGATAATATAAATCTTTTTCATTTTAATGACTGTATTAATGGTAACTTCTATTTAATCAACATTACAAAAGACATCTACAGGGATGTCTTTTATCTACTGAAATAGTAATTAAAAATACTAGTAATTTATTTATCTTCAGTAATGTAATGGAATGTGCATAATGTTAAACTTTTATCATGAAAAAAAAATTACAATATGGAAAAGGAAAATCACAATACAAAAGGTGAAAATTCTAGTACAGAAAGTAAAAATTGTTAATTAAGATAACCAAAATACATCTTTATATTTTGATTTTCTTAAATAACAATTTCCACTTTCAATTTTGGTTAGCGATCATCGTTCAATGTTTCCTTTTAAGCATTTTTTTCTCTTAAAGCTTTTATCTGACTCATATTTCATGATAACTATAAAACAAAACATACATTCCACAAATTGTTTACATTTGTTACAAAAAATATACCATTCTTAAAATGATTTGACATCTCACCAATTTTTTTTTAATATCAGGAATAGTCTTAATACTACTTACACTTAAAAGTACATTTTTAAAGGTTCGCTTACATCTAACTTTCAACAAATATGAAGTAAATCCTGCAAATTCCTTTAACTTTATCATGTTTCAATATTTTTTTACCAATTGCACAATATAATAAACATTATTATAGCTACCTTTATTGTCTTGATTTGTTTCAGTATGCACAATTTCACTATTGCATCTTCTACGGGTTGCTTCATTCGTACTAGTGCTTTCTGTTAAACTAGAAGATAATTCATTTATACATTGATGAATTGAACTCCTTTCAGCGATGTGAATAGGCTTTCGTAATTCCACCTTTTCACCATCAGCTGACTCAGTTGTCTCTGTCGCTGTTGATTCATTACTTTTGTTACTACTAATACTAACCTCACTCTTTTTAGACAAAGAATTACTGTTTGAATCCTGAAAATACAAAATTAACCTTTACTACGAGCATAATAACTTTAACATATTTGGGTTATTTATAAAAAAGGATATTAATATGAAACAGATAGTCAGAAAAATTAAAAACGAATAAAGTTAAAATTTTTATTTACGTGTTTGCTATCTGTATTGTTATCATCATCATTCATGTCAAGCCCAGTGGGCGGTGCCGAACTTCTAGTCTGGGAGCAAGCTTTATGTTTTTCCACATCTGACAGGAGAGTTTCCAAATACTCAACATAGAATTCCTCCTTTTCCAATTCTTCTCTAAGGATAGCCACTTTTTGTTTGTGTTTAGCCAAATTAGCTCTGACATCTTCTTCCCAAGCGGCTGGCAAAGCACTCTCCGGAAATCTTTGCACCCACACACGCTGAAAATCTCCGAAGACACTCATCTCTTAGAAAACGATTTCATGACAGGAATATCTTACCAGTTACGTATACGTTTTATTAGTCGTCTTTTATTCCAAATACATTTATTAGCGAGTAATTTGACAAGATACGTAACGTAGATTATTTTGTCTATGGAAATTGTTGCTCTTCTTGGTGGAGATCTTTGGATACAAGTCGCAATACCTAAAGTAATTATTTTATTGCGTTTGGCGTTAATTCGCAGAAATCTATAATTAGACGCTTACATGCAACATGTACTAACATGTAGCATGTAACCAACCACTGACTCTCGAATCCGTTCTTCCACTATGAATCCCTATTCAACGAATTGAAAATTGATTTGAGAGGATTGACATGTAATCGTGCCATCATCTAACAAGCAACAATGCATGGGCGCTTGTCATAGCAGGAGGTTGGATTCGCATTTATCTGTTGTTTTTAACGCTCCTTACACCCTGGTGAATGTAACTGTCTGAATTTTCCTGAGCATGTGCCTAGTTGGCATGAAACGTGCGTAAAATTAACAATATAATGATTAGCGGGCTAAAATAAATAAACAATGAACACTTGTGTAGATGTTCGATATCGGTCAATCCTCTCAAATCTACATTCTTTTTTTTTTTTGGTTTCTCCTTGCAACGTGGAGGGGGTTAAAAATGTCTATCCCGCACACCCTCGCGCCCGTACGCGTGGGTAGTGTGAGGCTGAAACCCACTAAAAAGTCCCCTGAAGGTGAGGTTGGTGGTTCGGCTATGCTATGTAGTCAAATGACTGGCCGGACGACCAGTCGGACGACTATGATAGCTTCGTCTTGCGCGGCGGGACGGCAAGTGTGAGTGCCGACAGCGCGTGACATGCCCTATGGACGACTCCTGAAGGTTGTAGCCTCGGCATAGGATGTCACCGGAAACCGTCACGGGTCGGTTCCCGTTCCTCCTGCCCGGCCGGAAGCGGTCAGTGGCGGCCGGGTGGAGTAAGGGATATAGGTCGATGACCTAACTTACGGATAGACCTACTCTAAGTCAGTCATGCGTGTCGTTGACGTCAATGAGGCTGTCAACTGCCGCTGTAAGAGCGTCAGGTGGATCAATTAGAACGTTCCGTGGCCTACGGATAAAGTGGCTGGGAGGCGGCGGTTTACAGTCTACCGCCGCGTGAAGGAGCGCATTGGGGTGTGATCCCACGATGTCGAAGAATCGCTTCGATGCGTCCTTCATATATTTAGGAAGGGTGGGGAGTTCCAAATCTCTATGGAGAATGGAATTACGTACGCACCAATGTGCGTCCGTTGCTGCTTTTCAGAATTTGTTCTGTATTATTTGTAGCCTATATAGTGCTTTAGGAGCGGCGTGAGCGAATACTAGACACGTGTACGTCATCACCGTTTTAATGCACATTTTGTATAGTGCGCGCTTATTGCGCCTAGATAATTTGCTTTTCCTACCGAGCATGTCTCCGAGCCTTGCTGTGTAGAAAAGCCCATTATTCCTAACACGCACGATGTGTTCTCAAAAGTGGAGATTTTTATCGAGCGTAACACCTAAGTATTTATATGACCGTTGCCACGGAATTCTCGCGTTCAACATTTTTAGATTGGGAGTGTTCCAGTTGACAACAAGTTTACACCTATGATTGCTATACTTGAACTGTATAGCTGCCGACTTATCAGGATTTACCTCGATCCGCCACTTCCGGAACCATTGCCCTAGCTCATCAATGGCCCTCGGGAGGTGGCGGAAAATGGAGCGCCTAGTCCTACTCCTAAAAAAGAGCGCGGTATCATCGGCAAAGAGCACGAGCTGGACGCCGGACGTTGGACGCGGTATGTCGTTGGTGTACGCGGGTACAGGAGGGGAGAGAGGGCGGAGTGCGGAACTCTTGCCCTGATTAATCGTCTAGTCGAGTGAGTACGCTCATGCCTAAATGTGAAATGTCTGTTTGAGAGGAAATTTTGAATAATGAGTATGAGACGATCTGGCACTTGAAGGGAATATAATTTATACACCAGACCTGCGTGCCATACTCTGTCGAAGGCCTTAGCAACGTCAAAGAAGACAGCTACGGTTTTCTGTTTATTTTAAAGCCCTCCGAGACATATTCTACTAAGCGGAGGACTTGTTGGGACGCGAATGAGCTGGGCGAAAACCGAACTGTTCATCAATGATAAGGCCTTTTCCGAAAAGGTGATTACTGAGACGAGTTTTAAGAACTCTCGATAGTTTGGCCAGACCGCTCAGGAGGCTGATCGGTCTGTAACTGGCAGGGAGGTCGCGAGGTTTCCCTGGCTTGTAGATGCCGATTACCTCCGCCTCCTTCCAGGCGGAGGGAAAATAGCAATTTTGAAGGCACGCGTTAAAAATCGCGACCAGTAAACTTAAAAGTAGTTGGGAAAAGCATTTTAAGGCTTTATTACTAACACCATCTAGGCCCGGTGCCTTTCGGGTACTAATCGATTTCACCAGCGTTTGGACTTCGCTGAGTGAGACAGGCGTCAAATCGTCTTTGGGTTCGAGGGAGGTTTTTTTTTTTTGTTTCCCTCTTGCGACGAGGAGGAAGTAAAAAATGTCTATCCTGCACACCCTTGTGAGGTGTAGGTTTTTTGAAGAACCTCTTCCTCGATGCTATTGATATGAGCTATATCATGCGGGGGAGAAACGTGAGAGCATTGAGTCTCGATAGAGTCTGCAATGCACTCCGCGTCGTCAAGGGCAATTGAACCATTCTTTTAAGCAGGGGTATTGGAGTATACCCCTCTGTTTTAAGTGACGATTTGGTGATTTTCCAAAACGCTTGATGAGACGGTCTAATTTCCTCCATGAGGTCGCTCCAACTCTCATTTCGGAATTCCTGAACGCGAGCTTTCACTTCGCGTTGGAGTGCTCGCGCTCTGGATCTATACTCTGGAGTGGGATATGCGTTCGCGCTGCGCAAAGCTGCGTTTTTTGCTCTTATCAATTCGAGAATATCGGGCGAAAATTTTCGATGATCCGAGGATGCTGGAACCTTCCGCTCGCATTTCTCGACCACCGTTCTGACGTGGCTGGTAAGAGCACATATAGCGTGGTCAATCTCTTCAGTCATTCTAATGTCATCCGGGATGCTATTGAGGGGTGGAGTGTCGATTTTTTCAAACGCAGTCGACACTCTCTTCCAGTCGGTAGTTTTAATAGTGGAGATAGGCCTCCCGTCGTCGGGAGGACCCATTTTTAGCAATACCGGCCGGTGATCGGAGAAAAAGCTATGAAGAGTCTCAATACTATTTAATTTTAAGACGACTCCTTTAGTCAATGCAATGTCTAAGGTTGAAGGCCTGTTCGAATCGTTGTACGGGAAGTAAGTCGCCGTAGAGGGCGCGATAATTTTGAACTCTAGTCTGTTTTGGAGTCGATTCAGTTTTTTTCCATTTTGATCCATTACGGCACAGCCCCATCTCGGATTTTTACAATTAAAATCGCCGAAGAGGATGACGGCATCCTCTAGGGCAAGGAGGGCTCTAAGGTCACTCCGGAGCAACGGCTTTGGAGACGGAAGGTAGACCGTACGACGATAGTACGATGATCCGTCATAGTGAGTCTACAACCCGTGGCTTCCATGTTGATTAGAGGGGGGATTGTTAAAGGACAGCAATGGAGCGAGCGACTATAGTAGAGGGCTGTACCACCTCTTCTAGCGTACATCCTGTCAGTTCGTAGTTGAACGTAGCCTGCGATGGCACAGGCTCTAGGCCTATTTGGTTTCAAATAGGTTTCTTGGATCAACGCGATATCGATCCCGTACTCCGACATACAGTTCGTCAGTTCGGAAATATTTTTTAGTAACCCGTTCGCGTTAAACGAAAGTAATTTTAAATTTTTCGGTTTGCGGCGTCCAACTAAGGGGGAAACACTGCTACACCCGGGTGTAGACATTTAAATCGATTCTAAACGTACCATCAGGTGGTGGTACCTTACTAGAACTTGAAGCTTCTCCTCTACGTTGCGGCACGCTCGGAGCTGTCCCGCGAACTTGGAGATCTCCGAGCTCGAAACCGCATGGAAAACGGCCATCACCATTTGGATATCGTCTTCAAACTATGAGGGGCCTGCGGTCATGGTTAGGGGTGGGTGGCGCCGGGGGAGCGCGTCGGACAGACTCCCTGGGCGGCTCCTAGACGACCCTCGAGGGTTGGTTTCCCCCCCACGGGTTGGAGGAAGGCGGGGGGGGGTGGAGGTTGACAACGGGAGTTGTCTTTTTGGTGCCAGTGCCGGGAAGTTTTCCAGATCCCGGGAAGGGCGGGGCGTGGAAGGGCCTTTTAGTGTTGGGCCTAGTTTTGATAGAGAATTTGGGAGCCTTTGGGCATCCCCTGTAGTTGTCCGTATGATTTAGGCCGCAGTTGACGCAGGAGGGTTTTCCTCCGAGTCGCGTGTGAGTGGCAGTCTCCGGTCCAGTGAGGGACCAGACATTTAATGCAACGCGGGTTGGCGTTGCAGTTGCCTCCAAATATTGAAATTGTGTGATATACGAAACCATTCAAAAGAATTTTAACAGCGTTTATAGAATTATTTCACTCTTTGCCGGTTTATTATTTTAATTGTAGAAAATTGAATACAAAGAATATTTTGATAGGAACAAAACGCTGAAGGTTATAATGATACTTCTAATAAAAAATAATTCTTTTGTCGGCCATATAGCAAGTCACAGCTTTAAAAACACAAAGAGGTTCGCACAGTTAGTTTGTACGAGCTTACATGGAGAAATTTGAGATGGAGATATATATATATTACATGGATATATATATATATATATATATATATATATATATATATATATATATATATATATATATATATATATAGGCGAACTTATTTGCATCGTGTGTACTCTCTCCGGTGCTCTATCTTTTATTCAATTTTAACTGTACAATTATATTTGTGTAGACGAGACTTTGCTTACAATTCAAACTGTACACTTGGTTACACAGAATGTATTATGACACTACTTTGTTATGTCGCTGTCAGAGTACAATAATAACCAATATAATTGCGGTCGTTGTCAAAATGTGATGGATATGATCTATTATGATTTCTTTATAATTAAAATCTAATTAACTTACGTTAAATATGGATCCAATTTATGTGAAAGCTCTTGTAGAGGGACTTAAATCTACTTCATCAAAGCATTTGCTTGAGATATTAATTAAAATACGGAATAAGGTGGCTGTTAATGACCAAGGTATTCAGTTATTTCGCGAATATAATGGTTTCGATTATTTAGTTCCTCTGCTACGTAAACCTAATGAAAAATTATTAGACGTAACTTTGAGTATACTGGGGAATTGTTGCTTAGAAGAACTCAGTGGACTAGTGGTATGTCTATTTATTGTTTTTTAAAAGTTATCCAAATGTATTCACATAATTTTACACTAATATAAATATTTTTTGGTGCTATAAATGTTAGTCCATAAAAAATTCCAATAAAGAACAAAGAATAATTAATTGGAAATTCAATCTATTATTACCTACCTAAATTTTTACTTTAATAGAAAATAGGGGCCATCCATAAAATACATTACAAACTCATGGAAGGAAATATAGTAGTTCTAATTTTGTAAGAAATATAGGTTTTGTTGGACATAAAACATTCTGTCTAGTAGCTGGATAGCATTTTTTGGATACACTCCAAGTAACATAAAACTGATTCCGTTAATGAAAAACATGTTTCATATTCCATATCTGAACATATTAATTAATCACTAGTTGATGGTACTCTAATTGCATTGCATTTAAATGTATTTGTAAAATGCCATCACAGAATGGCTATGGGTATGTTTTAAGTCCTTTTTCACTAATGTAATATAAAAAAACATGGGGGTAATAACTATAAACATATTAATTACAAAATAATAATACCAATAAACATTAAAAAAAATTTCAGGTTTTTATTAATTGTTTTTGGTTAAATTAAGTGTGCACTTGAATAATTATGATAATGAAATCAACTAGTGTTTTCTAGCATCTCTTGTCCTTAAATTACACACAGGTTCTACATTTTTATAAAAATACATATTTTTACACACTTTATTCTACAGAGTTTATTTGAATCCGCACAAAATTGTCTCCTCGTAAAACTGTCTGGAATCAGGAGCCTGTTCAAGATCCCGATAAACATTCTAACGGTTATCTGTCATTATATGGGGTGTCCTATCTTCATTGGTATTGTTCTTCCATTACTTGTATGTCTTTGTGAAATCTAAAGTCTACCAGTAAACCTCACTAAAGTTTCCCAAGATTTTCAGGAAATCATTCCAAATTAGAATGTAAATAATGAATTTTAATGCTTATATTACACCCAAGATCTCTCAACTTTGACAACATGTACTGCACTAATTGTAAATAGTTATGTGAAACTTATAATTGCCAAGAAAATTTTGGATCACCAAAACAAATAAATTTCCATAAATTTTTTTGAGCTCACTTATGGTTTCGATAAATTTGTATCTTTGATTCACTATCTAATCTGTGAGTCAGTGGAAATACTGGTTTTAACTTTTCTGCACTTATAAGAATTATAGAATGTAATTCTCCCCTGTCTTTCCTGAATTTTGTCTGATATATAGTGTACCCTATTTGAGAAGAGTAGAAGATATTGGGGATGCGGATAGGAATGGGGTGTAGGGGAAGGGATGTGAGGCAGAGGGAAAAATTGAATAGTAAAAATTTTGAAAAATCATTATTCAAAAACTATACATTTTTCGCAATTTGAAAATGCAAACTTGTAAAAGAGAACTCCCTCCCCTTCCTTCTCCTCCCTTTTTCATTTCCTTGAAATGGGATATCTTTTTCTAATGCTTTGCTATGAGTTTTTTTTTCAGTTAACTGATTGTAAAAATAAACTTTCGGTCACTTTTATTGACATGTCATTAGGGTAGGCCTGAGGCCTACAATATTTAGTAGGCTTCCTTTGAAGCTTAAGTTTTGATAATACATAATAATGGTGAACAGGGATCAGGTGCAAGTAATGTATTTTAGGGATGGACCCTATTGCAGATCTGATAATGATAATAGGATTTTAATAATGTTTTTCTTACTTATTTTTATGTCATAATGACAAATCTATTTCAATTATATAAAGTTTGAAGAAAAATGATAAGAAATGTTTTAATTTTTTTTTATTTAAATATTTGTTGTATTTACAATCGATGTACTCATGAATTCAATACTCCTTAATGAAACTTGATGAAACTTTTGATTTAAAATTAATAGATAATTTAGATATTTAATTATTTTGTATTAATTTAATGATTAATAATAAATATTTAATAATTACATCACATTTCCTCATAGGTTCATTTTATTTTTCATACCAATTTTCTACAAGTTTTTTGATTTTATAATATAGCCTTTGAATCATATTTTGAAATCCATTTCAATAAGTACAGGATGTCTACTTCAATAATCATTGAAGTAGATATCTAAAATATTACTTTATTTGAAAATACATTTTATATAGTACATTTTTTGGAGTGTAAAACATATATTACTACAAAAGTGGTATGGACACTGGGTTATTATTCAATTTTTTTTTCTTAAGTTGTATATTGAAACAAAATGGTTAATTTTTTTATGATTTCCTATAATATTTATTTTTTATTGAATTACCATTTTGTATTCAAATAAATCTATTGGCTATTTATAGAACTTTGTTGGTTAGAATTTATCTAAATTTGATTCATAATTTTTTTAGGTGCACAGATTGAATATTTATGGAGCATTGGTTACACTACTAAATACTTTAAGTAAAGATAGCATTTTAGGGAGGACATGTCGTCTTATTGGTAATTTGGCACAACAAAACTGCAATGCTGAAAGCCTTCACAACCATGGGGCGATTGTTGCTCTTGTTAATATAATTGAGAACAGGGATAAAAAAACTTCATATCCCACCTTGACTATGGCAGTGCGAGCTATCAGGTATGTATTTTTTTTTGCATATAAAAATTTAAATTAAAATATTTAAAAACAAAGTACTTATAAATTTGTAGGCAGTTGTGGATGTTCCCAGATAAAAGAGAAGAAATGCTAGCTTGTAAAGCTATATATTGCATTGCAATGCTGATGATTAATGAATGCGAATCAGCTGGTATCATTAAATCTACTAATACTTGTAAAGAAAGTGATGGTTTCAGAAAAAGTCAAGAAGAATTAATAAATGGCATACTTAAATGCTTGGGTTATTTTACAACATATTCAACTACCCAATGTTCTGAACAGGTAGAAATATCCTTATTTTGTTATTACGTATATCTGTCATAAAATCTAACATATTCGAGGTTCAGGTTACTGGCAGTTAGACTTGAGTACTGTGTTCCGTTAATGGTCCAGCAGATTGAGTATTCATCTGTGGTGCTACCGGTTTGATCTGTATTCTAAATGTAATACCATTAATTACCCAGAATTTGTTAATCAGCCAGCAAGTTGAAACATGATAAAAGTTATTACAATATAGTTATGTGCTATAGTTTTGGATTTTTAGATGACAAATATTCAAAACGGCATGTACAGTGGAATCTCAATAACTCAAACCTCGTTAAGCCGAAATCCTCAGTAAGTCGAAAAAAATTGCCACTCCCTTCCGATGAACCCCTAAATACGCGGTATCTCGAATTATTTACACTTTGTAACTTGAACAAAATGTTATTTCCCTACGAAGTATTGACAATACATATTTATACTCTATAACTTGAATTTCAAAAAGGAGACTCCGTAAGTCATAGTTGGTGAAATATAATGACGTCTTACTTGGAATTCTCCGAAATAATAGCAATAAATTCCAAAGTTAATGTTCGAGTTCGGGGGGGAGGGGCTTCTAATTTATTGTTTTTGTCTTGTACACGTGCAATGAATGAATACATTCATGAAACTTTCTAAGTAACACAGCTGTGAACATTATGTTTGTTCCTTGTCGACACAGTCATATGTATCTCGAAGTTCTTGTTAAGTCGAAAACTCGTTAACTCGAATTTTTTTGCATTTCCCTTGACATTCGAGTTATTGAGATTCCACTGTATTTGAAAACCCAGTAATTAAAGCATGTTATATATTGTTCTTTTTCAATACCTTATAAATTTCAGATTCAAGGCGATGGTAGAGGATATCAATCACTTATTGCTCTTACAAAACTTTATGAGACAACTGCTCTGAAATGTCTTATGAATCTTTGCTATGTTTCTTCGTGTCGACCACTTTTGGGTACAGCTGGCTTTGTGGAATGTTTTATTAGCATCCTTCAGAAAACTTCAGGTTAATGTTGTTTCTATATTATCGTTGGTCTTATGACAATTAATTTTATAAAACTCATTTGATATGCATAATATTATATTGGATTAATTCGAGTTATATTCTAATTTTAATTATTACCAAAGCTAACCAAATTTGAAATGTAATTATCTGCTTTAGATATTTCAAAAAAATATTTAAAGAAACTTATAAATACATCAAGTGCAAAACATTGTTTCCCTGCTGTATTGAAATTAAATTAAATTGAAAAAGAGTATTGTAAACATTTTTCTTTGGTAAATATCAATTTGTCTAATTGGATATTCTATTTCTAGACATGTAGTATACTTGGTTCTTATATGGTTTATTGAAATTAAGTAACCATCTATAGTCTGGTCGAGAAGTGAGTTTTCTGCGAAAAATAGTTAGCACAATTTTAAAAATATGGGGTTTGGTTTTTTGGATTCAGAATTTTATTCTGAAAATGGGGACTTTTGGAATTTTTTTGCTATTAAAAATTGCAATTGTTATTAACAAAAAACGAAGAGAGAAAAAGGTGGTCTCCGTTTTTTAGCAATAACTTCAAAAATATTAAAAAAAGCTCCATTTTAAAAAAAGATTCTGAAAGAAGAGAAAATTTTATGAAAAGAGTCTCGACTCCCGAAATTGTAGCTCCATTATTTATAATTTTAATTTAACGTTGAAAATAACGTTCCTCGCGGCAGTTTCAACGTTGTCGCGTCGCCGCCAAACAAACTAAGCGTCACAAAATATTTTTTTTATAATATTTATTATCAATTTAAATTTAGAATAAATTACAGTATCATTTAGACACTTGAAGGAATACAATCCAGTTTACAAAAAATTTTTAACTTGATTTTTGTTTAAGTTATTCAGTTGTTAATTAAGTAATTTTTTATGAACTGAAGCTAACATAAAATCTGTCATAAAAGTTTAAATAATGTAGCTAAAAATCTTTTTCCTCTTGGAACCTATTCTTATATACTCAATAAACAAGATTCCCGTATAAAAATTTATTAAAGGCTATTTATTTGTTTATAATGATTTTTCGAAGTTAACAAAGAATGAAAAATCTGGAAAATGTAGTTAAAAAAAGTTCAGGAAGATCATCCTGAATGTCTGAGACCGTATAATCAATAGTTAAGAAGTTATAACAATTTATAAGTTAATAAAACTGGTGACAGCTTCCACGTTGATGTAGTGAAATATTTAAAAATGCCAAAAAAAATATAGAAAAATTTTTTCACTACTTTGATGTACACATTACACAACTATATTTATAATTTTTCTAAGTAACGAAAAAAAAAAATATGAAAGTCAGAATTTGTTTATAACAAATTGTTTATAAAGTAAACAATGAAAATGTTGTTGAAAAAAAAATTTTTTTTTTTAATTCTATTTAAAATTAGAAATTATGATTTTTAGAAAAAAACCGATTTCTTAATTAATAATTTAAAGGTCGGATAAACAAAAAAAACGGTTATTAACAATTAAAAAAAAAAAAATAAATATTAAATTTGTCCATTTGTTCATAAAAAAATTAAAACAAATGATGTAAAAAACTTTTCAACTAAGCAATGAAATGTAAAAAATAAATAAAAAACGTTAAATCAAAATTATAAATAATGGAGCTACAATTTCGGGAGTCGAGATTCTTTTCACGAAATTTTCTCTTCTTTCAGTATCTTTTTTTTAAATGGAGCTTTTTTTAATATTTTTGAAGTTATTGCTAAAAAACGGAGACCACCTTTTTCTCTCTTCGTTTTTTGTTAATAACAATTCCAATTTTTAATAGCAAAAAAATTCCAAAATTCCCCATTTTCAGAATAAAATTCTGAATCCAAAAAACCAAACCCCATATTTTTTAAATTGTGCTGTTATTCGCAGAAAACTCACTACTCAACCAGACTATTAGTTCTAAAATTAACTTTAAAGCAAATCAATCTAAATTTTTCAAATGTATTTGAAGAATAAATTAATACATTTATGACTAAAAAAGATAGACAAGTACATAACTTGTATATAACTGATTTAACTGTCAACTTTATAAAATTGTCAAATATCATTATCTTTTGAAATAGTGCTTTTGGAATACAGAAGACATTTTAAAAATTCACAAAATTTACATTGAATGTTCTCAAGATAATCATATATATATAACTGAAGATTAATACAAGATCTAACAACATATAAAACGACAAATAATTGTACAATCTGTATATTATATATTTAACAACAAATTGATATTCTACAAACAGTTTATTAATTTAATTAAACCTTATATTTAAACCCCAAGACATTTATTTGTATTATTAAGTTTATGTTATATGCAGATGCATCATGGTGGCCAGAAGGCGCGACGCGTGCATTAGCGCTATTAAGCGGAGAATCGGTAAATAGATCGCGGTTGCGGCACTGTGGCGGGCTAGCGCTGTTGGTGGCGGCGGCACGTGTCAGTCCTGATGCACTTCAGGCGCTCCTTCAATACATATTTGATGATATTTGTATGTTTTTTATTTAATATTATTTAAAATTCAAATGTTACATTATAAGCTCATCAGTCGGGCAAGTGGCATAAAAGTAATCACATATTAACTTTATTATGACTTCACTATTTTAATTTATTTTGAATAAAATATATGTTTCAATATTTGTTGTCACTGTTATAATTTATAATAAATGCCTATGATTTGTACTGTGAATAATGAATACTTGTGGAAAATGTATTTTAAGATTACATAAAAGTAATTGCCGAAATAAAAAAAATATTCCACATGCCACTATAGTGTGTAAATTATTGGCATATAATACTTCATTATGTTTAATAAAATAGGAAATGCACCAATATTTTCACAGACAAAAATCTTTTTAATTATTTCAGCTTTTCAAATACTTGTGAACGAGGGGCTCATTAGTTTATTGACGGATGAACTAACAAATTATGTATCTACAATGGAACTGGAACATAATGAAATAAAAACTAAAAATGTAGTGCTTATATCAAAAGATTCAGACTTGAACGAAAAAAATGAAACAAAAGACAGTAACATAAATGTAGATGTGTTACCAAAAGAAAACTTATTGAAGAGAAGAAAACAAAGTTTACCACAATTAACTAATGAAGACGAACTTAAGGTTGTTATTGAAAGAGATAATATGCTTGTCGGATTTGTGGATTCAGTAGAAAGTGATGCCAGTGATGAAAGTCAAAGTGATGATGAAAATCGAAATAAAAGAGGTGTTAAAAGAAACAGATCAACTACCCCTAACCCTAAGAAAAAGGTAATTTACTTTCTTTATGTAGAAATGTAATTAATTAACGCCAAATTTGCTAGTAATAAATTCGCCTACTCAACAATTCATGTTATTTATCAACAAACAATCATGTAATTCTTTGATTCATGCCGAATTAGTCTGGTCTACAAGTTGTTTTAATTTTAGTCCATATTGCCAGGAATATTCTTAAGACTATTTTTGGTTTTAAGGTTACATAGTCAAAGGAAAAATATAGCTGTCATTTTTACATTGATTCCGATGAAATTGTATAGGCAAGTGTCTCATGTGAACCGTCAAACAATAACTTAAACAAGATATGAAAAAAAAAATAGGGAAAACTTTCGATATATCTGTTTGCATCCATATTCGAACTCTCTAAAAGATTGTTCGCCTTTAGTTGAAATATAAAAAAATCGATTGCAACGGTCATTCAGTAAAATACAAATTTTGTGCCTACATACATGACAAAGAATGTAGCCTGAAGAGAAACTCATATTGAGTGCTAGGTACATTTGCAGCATTGCAAGAGATGAGAAACGACGAAAGGGGTCGGTGGTGCGGAAAGTCGGCACGGGAGGTTACCTGCAGCTGTCCAAACACTGAGATAGGTCACTATGGCTCAAATTTGAATTAAGATGGATAAGTGCTGCAATTTAAACTATTAAAATGAATGTTGAATATAGATAATGGAATTGTTCACATTTTTTTTTACATTTAAAATCATATATCTTAAAATGGTTTAATGAATGTGAACAGGTTTTATGAAATCTAAGGCTGTAATATTTAGGGTTCCATATCCAAAAAACGGAACCCTATTACTAAAACTTCGTGAACCGTGATAGTTAGACAGTTGAAATTTTCACAGATGATGTATTTCTATTGCTGCTATAACAGCAAATACTAAAAACAGAATAAAATAAATGTTTAAGTGGGGCTCCCATACATTAAACATGATTTTTTTGCCATTTTTTGCTCGATATTAATAATGGCAACAGGTAAATGCTTGAAATATTCACAGAATATTTAGATTTATATTCACTTTAAAAATAAATACCTACTTGAATCAAATAAAAAGAAGGTTATAATATAATGATATGGAACCCTTTGTGCATGAGTCCGATTCGCACTTGGCCTTTTTTTTTTAACACTTTCCATTGTGTGGGGTGTTATTGAATTGGTATTTAAAAATGCATTAATATTTATTAAGCAAATTTTCTTCTGAGATGTATATTTTGCAATTTATTAGCTTATATGTCATTAATTTTGTATGCCCCTTAAAAATTTTAAAAAGGAAAAGTTACAGTAATAGAGCATTATAAATGAATTCAGCAAAAATTATTTTGCACAAATCTGTTTTAAAAGTTTTTTACAAATTCATAATTTTCATTTATTTATAATATTTTCATTTATAGTAGAAATTTAATCATCAATGTATATGGATATGAATGTGGATTTTAATGTAATATATAGAGATCATTCAAACATATATTTTTGTTCATTATTTATTCTGTAAATTATTTTGTTTTAATGGTGCAATATCCATTTGCTTTAAAGTGAGTGCAATTGCTAATTTAACAACAATTCATTCATTTGTATGTACGTAAGTGTACTCCTTGCTATATGAATAATAATACATGTCAATGCAAAGCCAATTATTTATTTATATTTTTTATAAAATTGCTATTATCGAATATGAAGGACTAGAATATTTACTAACAAATGTGAACAATATTAATAATACAATTAATCTGATATTTTTTTATGAAATACTATTTTTTAAATTTACTAACAACAGTTGTGGATTGTATTTGTTTTCTGTCTAGTAAGTGAACTATTATTTGTATTTCAGATTAAAATGGTTCACAAAGATTGGTCAGCTGGTGTTTATTGGGAACCAAAAAGTCCTGAATGGCCAAACCAGTCCCCTCACCAAGCATCAAGATCTATGATGAGCACTGACAGAGCAAATATGAGTCCACTTTCTCTCTATTCAGAGGGCAATCAATCTGGTTTCAGTCCAGAGTATAGTTTTTTAGGATCTAGTAGAAGAACTCGCTGGGATTGGAGTCCAGAATCTGGATTTAGTACTGGAGAAGGAAGTGCTGCATCTCCTCATTGGACTGAATATCAATGGAGTCCCAGTAGTTCAGGGAGTCCCACCTCCCCCTATAGCGGAGTTGATGGTAAATTTCATGTCAGTTTTTATTTCAAGGGAAGTAATACTTGTTGCAATGTTTTTGCAAATGTGCAAATGTAGTTTTATAGTTCTATGCTTCTTTGTTTTATATGTAGTTTTAATTTCTTTTGTGTTTTAGATTCTTCACATTACAATTGGGTTACAACCCTAATGATGTTTAATCTGTTAATTTTTAATGTTATTATATCTGATATTATAGTGGAGACTTGGTTATCTGGACCTCCGTCATATAGATTGGCGATTATCCTGATTGCTCAATGTGATCATATAACCTAGTGTTCTAGTCTGTGTGCATGGACATGACGCAACTGGCACTTTCAGTCCGCACCCCACATGATCTGTGCTCCACGCGTTTCGTTATTGTTTTAGTTAGATAGTTAACGATTGTTCACTGTATGCTGTGTCACATCTATACTTTAAAATGTCAAAGCATAAGAAAGTAGTGTTGTTGCGAAAAGAAAAAAATGTCATTGATTCATTAAAAAAGGAGAAACTGGTCTTAAGTTACTGGATAAATAAGGTGTAGGTACTTCATAATGTAAGTGATACAGTGGAATCTCAATAAATCAAATGTCAAGGGAAATGCAAAAAATTTCGAGTTAACGAGTTTTCGACTTAACAAGAACTTCGAGATACCTATGACTGTGTCGGCAAGGAACAAACGTAACGTCCACAGCTGTGTTACTTAGAAAGTTTCATGAATGTATTCATTCATTGCACGTGTACAAGACAAAAAGATTAGAAGCCCCGAACCCGAACATTCATTTTGACATTTATTGCTATTATTTCGGGCAATTCCAAGTAAGACGTCATTATATTTTACCAACTATGACTTATAAAGTCTCCTTCTTAAAATTCGAGTTATAGAGTATAAATATGTATTATCATTACTTCGTAGGGTAATAACATTTTGTTCAAGTTACAAAGTCTAAATAATTCGAGATACTGCGTATTTAGGGGTTCATCGGAAGGAAATGCCATTTTTTTTCGACTTACTGAGGATTTCGACTTAACGAGATTCGAGTTATTGAGATTCCACTGTATTAAGAAAAATATTGATTCATTTTTAAAGTATGCCTGCTAATCAGGTAGTGAAGATTGGAGTTAAAATCAAAAAGTGATGAATAAATCAAAAAATGGACTTTTGGGAAAAAATTGTATTGTTGGTTTTTACAAAAACTAGCAGCTGCGTCAAAAATGTCAGGGTTCCCTTAGTTTACAAAAAGTTGAAAAATGCATGGGAAACCAATATTTTTCCCTGAAATAAAAAAACATCTCTGAAATAAAAAGACTTGTAGGTACATATGTATGTATGAAAATGTGACTTTTATCTCTCACTAAACATTGATTGTTGTTGATAAAATTAATTTACTTTTGTTGTTTAGAATGAAAACCTAGCATTGTGTATTAACATTGCATAGTAGAAAAAATAACCATATGACAACATATCAATATATGTGGGTGAAGTTCTAGAGTTGTTGTTTGTGGAGTTCTTTGTTTCTAAGAGTTATTTTTATTGAGCATATACAAATAATTATTTTCTTCATTTATTCCATCATTCAGATTTTTGATTTTATGTGAATGCCTTACTACAACATTTTGTCCAGTTAATTGTGTCTCTGTTGTATAATAACGACAAAAATAATATACAACAGTATCTTATTTAAAATCTGACCTAGAAATTAGTTGACTTGTCAATGAGAATGCTAGTTCTGCATCTAATATAGGAACACCAAAATTGTCAGCTATCATAATTTGTCAAATATAAATTGACTAAAGGATAATCACAAAATATGACCAGTACCTGATAATAAAGAACAAACATAATTATTTTTATAATAGATAAATTGTTTAAATGCTATTTGTTATAAAAATAATTATTAGGGAGGTTAAAAGCATTCAAGAATTTCACCAAAAAATGGTCAAATTCAAAAGTCATTCAACATTTCATAATTAAATGTTACAATTTATTTTTTTATGAAAATAATTATTAGGAAGTCAAAAGCATTCAATATTTCACCAAATTATGATCAAATTAAAAAGTAATTTAACATTTCATGACTAAACATTGCACTGAGTACAAAATTTGTTTTTATCAACTCAACAGATACAATAAATTTCAGAAGCCATAAAGAAGTGAATATTATATGAATAAAATCGTGTGGTGTAACCTGTACTGTATCAATAGCTCTTTTCAACCAGGCGCTGTTACTGATATACCTGTGTTTCTTAGTGTGTTTGTTTCTCACAAAAATATGTTTTTTAGAAGATTTGCTTTAAATAATAGGGTAGTAAAATTAAGAATTTATTAATGTTGGGTTATGTTTTTTTCTTGTAATTTATTGTTTTAAGTACACATTTTGAGCCATAATATAGGCAGATCAGCTAAATTCTTTATCAAGCTTTTTATTAAGATTGTATCTAAAGATAATTTAAAAAAAAATTGTTGCAATTATATTAAAATAATGAGTAGAATAGGTTTCACAATTTACCTCTTATGTGAGATTATGTTAATATATGGTCTTAACATTTCCAGACTTTTTTCCTTAACGAGGATTTTCTTGAACAACTTTTATATGCCTATTGACATAAATCATTTTTCTTTTTTCAATCATTTTGTCAGCTTTTATTCTTCCACAAAAATGCTCATCACCTGACAATTCCTCATTCTCTTTATGATATAACTAATTCATCTTCATGAAATGTTATTTTCTTTTTTTTTTTTAGTCATTAACAGTGTATTGATGAATTATTCTACTTGGATTTCAAACAAAATAACAATTTTAATTATGTTTTACAGAAAGTTCAGACTCGGAGATGTCTGGTCGTTATTCACCTGTATGCAGTGAAGTTGAAGATGAGGGAAGCATCGGTGTCACCGCCGAAAATAGAGTTTCAAATGCTGAGCTTGTTGCTGCACAAGTCACCCACGACTTACATGAGCTGATCATGGATGACGATGAAAGTATCGATGGTGATTTGCATCTAGATGGTGAGCATAACAATTGAGAGATGAATATGTTGGTTATTCAAAGTAATTATTTATTATTTTGAAGCATTTACTTGTACAATAACATTAATATTATCTATATTACTTATTTATTTTGTGAAGTCTAAAAATGCTCACATTTCTGAGAAATCGGTTAACATTAAATATGCTATAAATCCTATTTTTGGTTTACAAACAAGTATGATTTATAAATGTAAGTGAAATGCATCTTATATAGGCAGAAAATAAACTGTCTAGCATAGCATAAAACTTCAAAATTAATCCAATAAATGATTTCACACTGTTGTGTCCAGTTATTATCACTATATAGGTACACTTTCCAATAATCTTTTTATTTTAATTTGGACTTAGACTTCACACTCTCCATACTGGTCCCATGTGGGTCAGAATCTACCAATGACATTTTTACTGATAAATAAGAAGAATATATTGTGTATCTATAGGGGCAAATCTGTGAACAATAACTCGTATAATATAAAATGATCGTCTATAATTTTTCAGATGATGCATCTAAACTGGAACTAAATACAAAATCGGGAAGAATAGCATGTGTACTTGTTTTGTTGTATCGAGTTTCTCATGGTGCAAACAGTGCTTACACAACACGAGAGGAGTCTGTAGTGAATCACACAATAGAATTGTTAACTGGACATGAATGTTTAAACGCTTTATTGGACTATGTTGAACGCTGTAAACGCCCTCTGGGCAGAGTTTCGCGCATACTAGCTAAAGTACTCAGGTATGCATTTCATTATTGGTGATCAGCTTTAGCTTATCAAAAAAAAGTAACATCAGGGGACTGAATTACGTTCTATTTGCCTATTAGCGACCATTGCTAAATTTTGCTTTGCAAGTTTAAAGTTAAATTTTTAAATATATATAGATATACTGAAATGGATCTTTAACTAAGGAGATATTATTCTAGACGAAATCCAAGTGCCGACCGAAAGGCAACAATACGTTTTACCTTTCGTTATATTAATGATTTTCACACACCATGAAACATCAAAATTATCAAATTATGAGGTTATTTCGCAGTAGTACAGAGTAATCCCTATAATGAAATTTCCAAAATAAGTGTTACAAAATTATTGAAAATGCAATCCTATAAAATATTTTGTTATTTTGTGTTTCATTGTATATTTATCATTTATTTTAATGTTCACTTATAAGAAAATTAGTAATAATTGTTAATATGTAACTTAAATGTGTGTATTGGTCTCCAAATCATACATACACAGTAAGTACAATTTCATTTGAATCATAAATTAAAGGATCGAAAATGAATTAATCCCAGTTTGCTGTGATAAGGCTAATGGAAAATGCGCATAACTCATTAGTCACCTGAAACATGTGAATAATAACTAAAAAAAACAAATTAATACATTAGATAATCTAAATTAAGAATTAATGCATTGTCTGATTATTTGAAAATGGGTACCATTTAAATGGTTAGTTAAATATTTACGTTTTTGTGAGCAGTAAAATGTATTTGGTCAGCCAAAATGACTGTTTGGTCAGCAAACACTACTAAATCAATCAGCAATAAATTCATACTGGATTGCTCCAACAATTTGTGTACAGCCAATTAAATATATTGGCTGTATGAAATATGTTATTGTTAATAATCTTTTGGTAAGCACTCAAATAGTAAAGTTCCAGTCTAAACACAACCCTATTTTTTTAGCCACAGGTGCTTCATTGTCATTGTCGCGGTTCATAGCCAATCAATACTCAGGATCTAATCATTGATGTTATTCATTAACGCCACTATTACCTTTGCACTTCGTCGTGTGTTATTCATGTGTTTGAAGGCGATTTTGCACCAAGTCGCTTTCAAACACATGAATAACATTAAATTTGACTGCAACCAATCGCCAGATTACAATACACGCACGTGAGGAGCTGCAGGTGTTACCTGACTGTTTTTAGCTCCACCTACTTTAAAGAAAATTGACAAATTTCGATACAAGCTCAATTCATTGTACATTTACATTGGTACCCATTGTTTGTTTTAAATATGCACACCTACCAGATAAACTGCTCAGACATGTTTCCTCTGCTGACCGAGTAATCATTTTACACCACAATTGTTTATTAAGCAGAAATGTAATATTACAAGTTGACTGCAAAATGTTTAATGTTTAGACAATATGAAGTTTATTTACAGGACAAGGGTTGCAGCCTGATTTTTATTTATTGCAAGCAAAATATTTGTATCCTAGTCAAATTATTTAACAATAGAATTTCACTGCTAACCAAATTAAATATTGACGAACCATTTAATTAGTTATCATTAAAAATTAAACAGTTTTATGGTGACAACTAATTTAATTATAATTATCATTTGGGGTTGTTTTTTCAGCAATGCCCTCTGTCTCATAAGTATACTGAAGCACCGATTAGTACTCAGATTACACAGTATGTCTGTGAATTCAAAGCACCAAATAACAAAGTGTTTACAGTGTAAACAGGTAATTACAATTTTATTATATACTGTTTTAAGGCTTTAAAATTTATATTACATATAAGATTGTTTATTTATCTCTAGAATTTTTACTATTTTCTGAATTAGTGAAATTAGAAAATAGCTACTGAATGAACACCTTATTCATATATTATTCATAGATTGATTGACAGCTTCATAATTGTAATGAAAATGGTGGAACAATCACGTCTGTGCAATGCTTACGAATTTGATAATGAGAGACATCATTGAATGATATGGGATCCCTCATAATATATGGATAATGTTTCACCATCTTTTTTCATTTATGTGAGACATGTCTGTCAGTTCTTTACAATATTGTATAAAAATCCTTTTTTGAATCTCTGTATTTTACAAGACTATCATAAATTATATTTACCTTAGGGGCAACACAGGAACTGATGAACATTAGGGTAGCTGGGTGGCATAAAAAATTATTTTCTTATCAAGTCCTTTATAAGAGATTTGTTAATTTATATAAATTTATATGAGATATGTTAATGTATCATTTTTTTTAATTCATAAGAAAAAAAATCAATACCCAGCGAATCAAGTGGGTGAATGCTAATGAAAATTACCTCTTTTTAGTCCCAATGAGTGAAAATTGGGAAATAATCTAGAAAAGGCTAGAAATTTCTCAGACAATTAATGATTTTAGTATGTTCTATTAGAGTACCATGTATATTTTTCTACTAAATACTGTATGACTTTACTGAAAATGTGCATAACACCAATTTTACTACTAAGTGACACTTATTCACAATTAGCCGGCATAACAATTGAAATGATACACATTATTTATTCTTTACAATATATATGATGGTTGAATTCATACCCTACTCCCTCGATATTTATCAACTTCTTATAAAAATGCATTCTAAGATATTGACTCAATTTACCTCCATAAAATACTGTGCATGTTATTTTCTGATATAAATGTGTCACAGTACTAAATGTTATATTTTATAAAATAGGCCTCCATTGTAGAAATATAATTTTAAATAACTATATAACAATATAATTTTTTTGACTCTAACAATGCGTAAGCGAAACCAATCAAGTTATTTGATGCCTCATTGTCTTCTAATAGTCTATACTTTATAGCATAATAATGTTTAAATATTTTTTTCTATTTATTTTCATGAAAGTATCTACATCGGAGGTTATGGATATCCACTCGTGTTATTGTTATTTCCAGATAGTACGCTTGAGCACGAAACTATTGAGCCATTTGACAATACTGGCCGAATCTAGTTATGGAATTGGAGAAATTAGTTATCATTTACTCAAAGGTTGTTCCTCTATGAAGCAAACATTGTCATTAACTCTGCCATATATAGTGAAGTAAGTATTTTGGATTTTCATGTTTCAAAATTACTTAGAAACCCTATTATTTTGGGCTATCTATTCATTTCTGTATTTATATATACATATATGTTTATATATATATATATATATATATATATATATATACACATACATACATATATATGTATGTCAAAGGTTCTCTTATTTTTACATCAATTGAATTATGATTCTATTATTTAAAACAAAATATTTATTACATATAGAATTATAATTCTTTTAATTCTTTTCTCAAATAAGCATAATGTATTCCTTTGTTAGACCCGTTATAGCTAAAGAATATTTTAATTTAAATTAGCGAGATAAAGTTAATAATAATATGACATTGTTTTGGCTTAGCAAGCAAACATTCACTATGACATGGTCGATGCATATCATAAGATGCCTAAAGTCCAGTTACTTACCTACAGATTATGCACAGAATTGTGCTTTATGCTTAAATTGTTTTAGGACTTCTTATATTCTTTCTTTTAATTAATTATTTTGTCATCAAATTAATGAACACTCCTTCATGCATATTATTTGTGCAAATTTGGATTTTCATTATCTTTTTGTCATATTTATTGACAATATACAAGACATGTTTATTAACTGACATTGTATAACATTAACCAAGATAATCTTCATTTTAAAAGCATTCATGTCTTAATTTTTTTCCAAGATGAATGCTATTAAATAGTTCTTTTATAAATAATTATGATAAATGAACTATCTTGCATGACAGGGTATAAGTAATGATCATCTTAACTAACATTGGTTGTGTTTTGCTAAATTTATTGTTCGTGATAAATAAGTTGGTATTCTCATGAAAATATAACTTACCAGCATGTATAATATAATCCTTGACTTAACCTACATGGATATATATTTCATTAAATCTGATGCAAATCCAACGTTCTATTTACGTTTAATTCCTAATTTAATCTTGAATCTTCTGATTAAAATGCTGTTCGTGATTTCCATCAAGGCGCTGATCTAATAACCCAATATATATTGAATTGAAAAGCACCTTACAAAAAGTCTGAGTTTTCAACATTTATGATTTTCAAAGTGTTTCATCTAAGAACTAGTCTAAATTCAACATCAGATGCTTTGGTTTTCCGAACTTGCTGCAATTGGATCATTCTAGATTTTAATTGGAAATTTAGATATCAATCTTTATATTCCTGCTTTAAAAACAAAATATTTCTATAGAAGCTTTTTTTTTATTTATTTTACCTTTGTAAAGGATTAATGTTTAATAAAGACACTGCACAATTTTATATATTTTTATATGTTTATTATATAGACATCTGATTTTATATATTTATATTTTCCAAAAGTTTAAATTTCTAACAATTAGAATGCATTCTCAAATTTTTCTTTATTTGAAATTAATGAATAGAAGTTGTGTTTACAATTCAGAAAGATTTTATTTAATCTATTATTGAACATTACTTTTGCTCTTTTGCAGGACTATGAAACCTCTAAAGAAATATTTCATAGATTGCAGTGCATTAAATATTCTTTTCAATCTAATATCGGAATCCAGAGAGAATATAGACATTTATGTGCCTGCATTGTCTAAATTGGCAATCAATGTGAATATTAAAAATCCAAAGTGTCTAGAAAACCGATTTAAAGATCAGATAAATATAATTTATGACCCTATACTTGATAATTTATCTGCCGATGATATTGTTACATTCGAATTAGATGATTTATCAACTGTTAGAGCAAATAGAGTATTCTTATGTCAAAATTCTGAAGTGTTCAGTGCTATGTTATCAGGATGTTTCAAAGAGTCGATTGAGAAATGTGTTAAATTAAAGAAAGTAACAAAGCTAGCTCTTGAATATTTACTAACATTATTACACTGTGGCTTGAACAATCCACAGTCTAATATTCAAACATTTCCTTTAGCTGAAAATCTCGAAACGAACTTGGAAGCGCTTCTTCTAGCTGATAGGTTTTTATTTGATACTCTTAAAGTCTTATTGAGTAGTGCAATTTTACAGTTTCAACTAACACCAGAAACAGCTGATAAAATATATGTTTGGTCTTTGAGTGAAGGTATGGGTTTTCTGTGTGTAGAATCGGTTGCATATTTACTTACTGGGAAAATGTGTGATAGGCAAAGAATCCATTCTTTTCAATCAATCCTAAAATTGAAATACAAAGAGCAATGGTTGGATGATATCAAATCTTTAATATTAAGACACTTGTTAGTAAAATAACTAGTAGGTTTTACTTATTGACAAAATAATACTGATTTTTCAAGTATACAATGTTTTAAATATTTTTATTCCCATATAATCAATTAGATGAAAAAGGATGTAAATAGGCTTATACTATGTACTTGTTGCATTTTATTCATATACAAAGTATCATTAATTTATTTTGTAATGCAAATAATATCTGATAATAAATAATCATTAAAATATTCATTTTTTTTTTATTTAAACATTGAATTAAATGTTTTCTCTAGAATTTACTTTACCCTGTTAGTTGAGTAAGGTTCAATAGCAATACCTCCATATGTGCTGGCAGCACATATTCGAGATCAAAGGAGTCAGTTATTAAAGATGATTGATATTATTAAAGATAGATGGCTATATTCTAGTTACTTTTTTGTTACTCTTAATATACTTTATTTTGACGGTGCTGCGCGCGATGAATCCATATTGAATAAGTGTTGCCAGTCTCTATATTTGTTGTGGTTTACGAATTGGTCTGATGGTCACAGAAGATTACTTAATAACCAATGTTTTATTATTGTTTCGGTAATGTACAGAAAATGTCAATAAATTGTTCAAAATTCAAGCATCAATTTTATAACTAAAATGTGTCTTTTTAAATATGGAAATAAATTCAGAAACAAAAATGTACTATGTATGAATCATAAGAAACATAAACCTTATAAATCTTAAGAATGAGGGTTTAAGCCTTAAACATAAAATATAAAGAAAAATAGCTATATGCTGTAATAAATCTTTAATACCAAGACAATTAGTACAGTTAATTGTGATATTTTTTGATAAAATTGTGATTTTTAGATTAATAATAATAATAACATTTCTACCATAAAATTTATAAAATAAGTTCATAATATTTTTTTTGTATTTATATTGTGCATTATATTCATAAAAAAATACATAATTTATCTTGTAATAATACATATTGCAATTAATAAACAAAAAAAATCATTCATTTTTTAATTTAAACACTAAATTAATTGTTTTTTCGGGTACCAAAACCTGAGAGGTAATAGCCTGCATATGATTCTCATTGGTACACTCAAAATCAAAGCTTTCAATAATCTGAAATTCAAAAACAGCAATTCATTTATTTTTAATTTGTAACCCATTTAAATATTGTTTAAATATAGAATACAAAAATTAACAATCGAATAAAACTCCATTTCGAAATAAAGAAAATAATTTTATTTAAGAACTCTAAAGTTTTCTATGCTTAAAAGAATTGAAGATTGAAGAATTTGAAATTTTTATTAGGCACAAAAATCTATCAATCTGTTACCTGTTTTATAAATGTAGTCAATTGAAGCATAGCAATTTTCTTTCCAACACAAGATCTAGCACCCAATGCAAACGGTAGTGAAGCAGATGGTTCATGGTTTTTTAAATCATTTCTTGCATCTTTTCTGTCCCATCTACTCGGTATGAATTCATTTGCTCGACTGAAATATGTTTCGTCTCTTCCTGATGTATATATAGAAGCTACTATTGGTACCTACAAGGTAATGTAAATTATATGTATCGCTTGTTGTTATAGCACGCCTCAAAATGCAAAACTTTTGACTTGTATTCTATTCAATATGTCATTTTTTTGGGCTTAAATTGTCTATTACACTTATAGGATAACATAAATACACATATATAAAAAAAACAATTATTACATTTCATTGTATTAAAAAGCATTTATTTAGTTCTATATACCATATGGAATTGATCGTGCATCTTTCCGCAAATATTCATAATCTTTTTTAAAACAATTTTGCCAAGGGAATCATACTCATTGAAGTAGCCGATCTGAGCAAAACAGCTTAGAACATGTACTAAAAATTCACGCTCTTACATCCTTAGCAACAGCTGATAGTGGTGCGTCATGCCGCATCCTCAGATAAACGCGAATCAAGGCCTGCAGTGGCCTACGACGCACAACCACGTGCGGTCATTGAACTTGCACCGAAGCTAGGTATTTCATCCACTGTTTTCTATTTTTTTACGATACATACTTTTTTGTAATGATAGTAAATTATGTTTACGATATTAACATTTTTGAAAGTAAGATTGTGTGTGATTAATATTGAAGTGTTTAATAAAAATACCTTTCACTGGTATCGAATATGAAAACGTCATTTATTGTTGGGGGTGTTTGCAGAGGTGACATTACTGCAGCTCTAAAACTTTTTGGTGAAACTTTATCCTGACAGCCAACAATCTGCGAGTCCGTAAGTAATATTGCGTTCTGTGTATCGTTTACAGCGATTATTTACCTTGGTTTGTCTCTTTTATTTAGAGGTGAGTGGAAAACGTGAAAAATCAGAGACTAATTTAATAATACCATCGGATACCTTTACATTATTGACAACATCAAGTGTTATTTGTAGGTAAGTGACTAAATAAATTATTTAGAAATAATACATCGCGGAGTCCGAGCACGGGGCAGAATTCGTGTTCGTCACGAGGCGCCTCGACCAGATGGCCACGTTCGCGCTTGCAGTCTGGCCAAGCATTAATAAAGATTGTGTTTAAATTTTTTATGTTTTTTCAATGATGTATTTTTGTTACAGTTACTTTGGCAAAGTTGTTCTAAAAATGAATATTTATGAATGATCATTTTCGAAAAGATGCATGATCGTGTATAACAAAATCTATGGATGTCGGAATGCCAGTTTGTGTATAATCGTGATTATGGCCGAAAAAATTCACGTATCGGGCCTGTTTCTTTGGTTAACTTTAGTATCATTGCGGGTAGTTTCTTGTTGGACATCAATAGCTTAATCATATAATTAAAAAACCAAAATGTATAATTTTTATGACCAAAAAATGGGTTTTGATGATAAAAGTAATATTTGTTAAAATTCATCGGTACACATTCATTTTTCTTGACAACATAAGACGGCGTCTCTAAAATTATCAAAGGAGTCAAAGTATCATAATACCGCTCGATGCTTGCATTTTATGTAAGCTAGATGTTACTACTCACTATATAAGTACCTTATTAGTTTACTTTGTTTTCTTTTAAAGTTCCAGCCAAAACAGCAAAAACTGATCGCTTATAGTTTTGTAATGTCCGTCCGTCCGTATGTCAGGAATTTTATTCAAAAACTACAAGACATATATTCATGAAATTTTAATGTAGGTCTCTTGTATAAGTCGCTACTTAGGTTGGTAGTTAAATAACAAAAATAAAAATTTGTAGGGTGGACACTCCATACATCGGAATTTTTTTTTCTGTGAACATCAACGTGTGGCATATATTTCGACAGTTCTTTTAAAAACAATTTAAGGTTTTGAATCAATTTTTCTGATTATATGAATAATTTCAGAAAGAATCGCTCCAAAATTAGCAAAAATTCTAACCGCCTCCCTTTATTTTCTAAACCATATGTCCATATTCATAAATAAAATAGCAAAGATAATGCTTATTAAATACTTTCAACGAAAATTATTTTGTACGTGATCAGATATACTGTTTTTAAAGTATTGCCGAAAAACTGCGCTTTTCAACAAAAGGACGTATTTGTATTCAGAATATCCATGTATTCATCAGTATATTGTTGTAAAGCATAAGAAACATAGTAAAAAATGAAATTATTTTAAATTCCATTCCACTGTACTGTTAATAATTATTCAAACATTCAATAAAATATGAAAAATTATGAGATAAGTACTTTTAGTACAATTTAATTAAGAAAAATCGATTTAGAACAATGTCCAATTTAAAAAAATATATACTTGTTAAAAGCATGGGGATATGGCAATAGATGTAAGGACTATTTCGAATCAAAATAACCTAAAGATTGTGAAAAAAAAATTATTCCGATAAATAAATTTTTGGCCGTTTGTTTAATTTTTCCTTCTTTAAACAATAGCGTCAGTAGATATCAACTGCCCTTTTACACTTTTGTGATCCGGAGACCTTCTCTAACATTATAAAAAAAAATTAAGACTGCACACAATTTTCCGAATGAATGCATCAGGATGCCCTGCTATAACAGTGAAAACACAAATGACAATTCACACAAACTGAAATGTAACCAGCTCTCAGATATTTCTCAGACATTTTCGAAAACCGCTATAATATTTTTAATATTCTTATTACAAATAACCAGTCCCATAAACTTTCAGTATGACTCACATAGCATTTGCACTATATACCCAAAGCATACCTATGTATATAAATACAACCACATCTGGCGTCTCAGGTTATACAACACTCAAGACGTGGAAGTGGGCGTAGTTCCCTTGTTGTTCCTACAGAAGTAAGACCTGTTGGCTAATCTACAAGCCGATACTCATCACCTCGGGATACAGGTACAAAAAGTAACAATCAACAGAGTACGTTTTTTACAGCATTGCTGATTTTATTACCGATCTTTAATCATTGCCCTTATGTGTGAGGTGTTAATTCGCGGAAATCCATAGTAGACGCTTGCCTTGTTAATGCATGTTGCAGGCAAGCGTCATTGCCCTTGTTTTTAATCAGCATATGAGAGTCGCATAGGATGCCAGACAGTAATCTCCATTTTAGCTAGGCAGTCTCGATTCTACATTCAATGTCTTTGGCTATGCTTTGTCTACATAGATTTTAGGCGCTACTATGGGTCCGTAATAGTTAAACTCTTTTATCTTTGTTGTCAATGGATGGACATAGAATGTCACTTACATACCAGAGAAATCACAATACGTGTACCTAAGCATTGTTCTGACTGCTGACTTCAAACTGTCTTCTCTCAAAGGACCTTTCCATGCTATTAAATTAGATTGTATTTCTGTCGAAGATTCATCTATAAGTAGCACGTCATTGGCATACAGTAGTGACCATGATGCTTGTTTCTGAATATCTGAAGTGACATAATATATTAAGACGTTGAAAAGAGAGCTAAGGATTGAGTTTTAATCACACCCACTTTGATCCCAAAAGCTGCTCACTTGCTCCTGCGTTGTTTTGTGGTGATATTGTGGTAGAATTTTGAGTAACTCAATGTAATACTTTTGCACTAGTTGCGCTCTCAAAAGTAAGCTTTCACGAAACTCTGCCGGATGCTATTTCAGGCAAGATCGATGAAAACTAGGTGGATATTTTGTTTGCAGTTTTCCATGAGTATTTTGAGAGGGTCGCATCTACAGTGACTGCTCCACCGGTGAATTCACATCGGTTTGGTATTATTTTTGTAATAGATATTCCATATAGCTTTTCACGACAACACTTTTCCAGAACTTAAGGGTCAGAAGTTAGTATGATTCCCCTATAGTTTGCACAGTCCGTAACAACCCCTTGATTCTTGTATAACTTGGGTGGATTTAAAAACATAACAGCTTTGTTAGCCATGCTACGCCATTGTCACCCAGCTTTTTCCACTTTTCGGCTGGAATTTCATCTAGACAGATAGTTTTCCTGTTTTTAATTTTTTTGGATAGTACCTTTAATACCGAGAGGTAAAAGTTACTTTAATTGACCTATTGTGCTCGGAATTATTGGCATTAATTCCCGTGGGAATTTCTAGTTAAGAAGCGTTTGATAGTATTATTGCCACCTGTTGTTAATATCTTTCTCTGTGGTTAACAATATACTGATTTAATCTTTGCTACACCTGCTGTATATGATATCCTTTGTTTGATTATTACGGTGTTAGAATTTGTTTGAATGTGGTTGAGTTTCAATATTTCTACTTCTGTTTTCATATTCTCTAATTCTTTGTAATAGTAATCCATAGACAAAGCTCTTGCTATTGCAACAGATTTCTTAGTTCTCTTTTTTATTGTGTTGTATCCAAGACGATAATTCTGTTTTTTGTTTTCTGAAATTCCTTGAAAGACTCCTTTTCCTTCAGTTGAGATTTAACACTCGCATTACACCAATTAAAATATTTGTTATTTTGTTTATTTACATAATGTACTGTATTACTAGGTTGCAAAAGTAGAAGTTCATCTAATGGAAGAGAAATTATAATAGCTGAAATTATGAATAATTCATTATTATCATAAACTCACGCCTATTTCCCAGAAAGATAGACAGAAATCATCAATTTCCACATGGCACGATCTTTCCATATTTCTTACTTTACTGATATTCATCAATTGTTTCATGCAAAGATGCTTAAAATTTGACATGTTCTAGTGAAGAATGAGGGCTCCTAACGAACGTTGTCAGCGACGTCCGCGACCGACGGCTTAACAAGTGGTGATGGCTAAGCGGTAAAGTTAATTTCGGTTGAATTAATGGTCGAGTGTTTAACTTAAGTCAAATTATATCACACGCTTCGTGCCTTAGAGAACATGTAGCATATTTTGCTAGTAAAATAATTAAAGTTCTTTTATATTATCGTTTTGTTTTATTTCTCCAAAATGTTTGCCAAATTTTAATTATCTAATGAAGTACCTAATAAATTTACTTTGAAACATATTTGAACAGAATATCCCAAATGTCTTTAGAAGTGGAGTAATTTCTTAATTTCTGTCATTTTACTTGGTGATAATAATAAAAGTTATTGTGATCTTGTAACCAAATCCTCATTTTGCCATATAACTTTAATATTATTATTACCACAATTACGGTCTCATAACAGAAATTTAATAAAATTTATACTTCACTAGTTTACCACCTGCAAATTCGTCTACATAAATATATAGTATTCATCTGCTATATTGATCAATTTTGTACTCAATATGAATCCCATCCTGCTTTTCTGGTTCTGGTATTGTTCCTGATTTCAATCCTGGTCACACTCTCTTATGATCACACTCTGACACACAATTTAAACCCCTGTCTTGTTCTTAATATCGATCATGGTACCAGCTCTCAATTCTACTTCCTGTCTCGCATTCAATTTCACAAAGTTTTACAGTTTTACACGAAGCTAGTGCAAATATTAATATCAAAATAAAACGAATCTATATGTAGTTTTCTATGAGTGAAAGCAGTTTTAGTAGTCGGTTCAATAATACCAACTATGGGGACATGCAAGCAAATATAAGAAACATGCACATATGTCAATGCAACATTATGTTAAAATTTAAAGTCAATCATAGGACTACTTTACGAGTTTTTCAGCAAAAAACATATGGAAGATGAGTTCTTGTATATAAAGATAAATACTGCTTATGCTTGTAATTCCTACACATGGATGTACAATAAGCACACAGAGTATTACTAGGCAACAAGCGAAACATTGCATGATGGAGGGCCACATGTGTTTGGGTGGTCAGAGTATGATTATTCATAGCAAAATTGGTAAACTAATTGTAGCATGAATATTATTTATGAGTCATATATTTATAGTGAACTGACTTATTTTAGGAGTGTCAATCATTTCTTAATAATATTCAGTCTGCATATTTTTTTAAGTGTATATTTCCAAGCATCAATATTCTTTTCTTAATAATTAAATATATTGACATTGAAATTTCATTGCATATTGAAGCCAATTTCATTCTTACTAAGGTCAGTTGACTAAGGTTTTGCACTATTTATTCTAGGGTTAAAAGCGTTTAGTTTGTGAGTTGTATAGATATACACATTTTACATTAACAATTTTACTTTCTTTACATATACACAATATTATCCTTTCTTATAATATCTACATTCAAATCAAATTCGATGAGTGCTGAGTGCTAGTATTTACATTTTATCACATAAAGTCTTGAGGTATGCACTATTTTTAAATACAGAATCTTGATATTCATAATATTTTTAAACATTAGTTACAATTAGTTAAAACTTAACTATTTTTTTCTTAAAATTATTTTCTGCAATTTATATTTAATTTCGTCTTTTATATGATTATAAGGGTCTTCAAGTTCACTAGGAGCATCAGGAATCTTCAACTTTCTTCTCAAACTTGGCGAAATCAGTACAACATTTTGAATCAACCCAAATGTACTAGATGTGAACCAATAAAGGCACATACATGAAGGAACATACATTGCCATTGGTATCATCAAAATAGAAAACCCTCTAAACACATTAGTAAATATATTGTATACTTTTGATGGTTTTCTTAGCTTTGAAAGCTTCTGCAGTTCAATAATAGCCAAGTTAGTCAATCCGAAAGTGACTGGTAGTATAAGAGAATGATCTGGCTGTGTCAAATTCGGTATCCATCCAAAGCCACCTACAGACAATTCTGTAAATGATAAGAGCGCTGCTGCATCAGCTACCGGTTGCATATATACAATATTTCTTAATGCAAATGACATACAAAACCATATGGGTATTTGTAAAAAGATAACTAGACTAGCCTTAAATGGATGACAATTGTCACGTACAATAATATTTGCCCATTGTTTTTTCATTGATGATCTGTACAAATTAAAAGCCTGTTTGTCTGTTAAATTATAAACTTTCTTAGCTATTGCGGTTTCTTTCTTCATTTCATCTGTTAAACTTTGTAACTCTAAACTGGCATTTTCAACTTTTGCAAGTATATAGTTCTGATAAATTGTTAAGGGGAGTGTCATACTTGCTCTTAAAATAATTGTTGAAGTCATTATTGAAGCCCACCATGGTAAACCCGTAGAGTCATGAAAATAAATTAGACCATCTTGCATTGTAGTAACTAGATAACTATTGGATATACTAGTATATAAATTCTGTTGCCATTCGACAATTCCTTGCACAGACATATGCCTAACTGGGATTTTATGACGAAGTATTATTGTTCGATTATTAATGGAATCAAACTTGTGATTATTGCATAATACACTGCAACTTCTCATATGTAAACGAAAACTTTCTTCTTTAAGTCGGCAAAGTGTTCTACAGTAATTCATATTAATGCTGAATTGTGTGGTACAAAAATTATATTCTTAAAAATTTAATTAACAGGATTGTTTTTATCAATTTATCAAATCATAATATTAATTTTAAGTTTTAAAACTTAAACTTCGCCGAACTCAAAAACATAACCTATATACTTGACGTAACAAGGAGGTTTTTCGTGTATCGAAGTTACGATAACTATCGATAACAACATTACGCTTAGTTCAAAATGGTAATATTGCAATATCGATATTTATGTCGATATTAAGATTAAGACTTATAATATCAAAATTAAGGCGTCTTATTTATTCAAGAATCGTGTGAGTAAAATAACTTTCCGCTTGCGGCTACGCCCACGTGGACATAGAATATATTTCTTGACCTTTTATATTGATCGATCTAATTTCTATTTGCTTTCAATTTAATGTTCCGTATTTCTATAGGGAATATGCACTTATTTTTTATATTTTTATACGATAGCTCTTACCGTTATATTTCTGTAAAACAATATTCAGCAATAAAAACTAAAATAAGGTAAAAAATGTTTGAGAATATCAAAGAGACTTAGTAATATTAAACGCTCACTATTTGCTGCACTTCTTAGCGTAAAGGTAAATTCAACTAACAACTAACCTATAAGCAAATTGTTGAAGTATCGTGCAGTCGATCTTATATTTTATGATTATCATGGAACAAGCCAAATAAACTATGTGTGGTTTTATGAAACCACGGTAAAAGTGAAACTTATTTTCATATCGTAGACATTAAACTAATATTTTTTGGAATAATATTTCATTAAGAGTATTGAAATCGCATCATCAATTTTAATTTTATTTTTGGAAAATTGGAATGTGGGAAATAATAAAAGTAGATTAGTTTTCCAAGTAAAATTTTTATTCAACTCTGTGTTTTAGGATACTTTTACATAATTCTTAACAATTATTTAGGTGCTATACAAACATTAACGCTTGCGTTTTTGACGATATCTACGGCATCGTTCCGCGTTTAGTTGCTTTTGATGTAAAAGTTTTTCTGTAACCACATTTTCAGATACAGGCTCACCACTTTGAACGGTGCTAGTGCTCGGCATGGCACCAAGATCTTTTTTCCTTTTTCTATAAGCACGTACTCTGTCAGCGTTCTGTTTTTTACGGCGTGAAATTAATTCATCGTCATTCATTTTTGCATTATTCTTCACTTATTCCTCGATGATCAGTTTTTCGAACTCACCAGGTGTGTTGTTGCTCACCAAAAGCAAATAAATAACACTATTCACATTAAACACTAATAACACCAAACAAAATAACGTGGAGCACTAGCGCAAATGAGTAATAATCTGTACTATGGAGTGTATTCGCTGTGAGCGTAAAATTACTAATACTATAGCATTAAAGATGTATAGTATGTATATGAATCCTGACAGCGCCACCTAAAGGGAGTATTGGTACTATACATATTGGTACTATTGCACTGTACTGAACACAATACTCGCTTATTTTCAACGTAGTATAGGTAACTTCGCCCGTCCACATACCTCCGCCCATCCCTATTGAATACTCTATAGTCTATACACTACACGGTCAGCTGATACGAACTATAGGGGCCGCCATATTGGCCTTGACTGCTCTGACGAGCAGTTGAAGGGAGTGCCTTTCACTTTACCCCTACTCTGCGGCCGACTGTAATGCGACATGCAAACGCAGACGAAAAAGTTTGAGACGATGTAATAAAAGTTTCATTTTAAAAACCAACTTATAAGTATTGCATAGTGCCTATGTGTAAAAATACAATGAGTAATGCACCCGATAAAGTGTTTTTTTCTTTTACCGAGAGGTACGGTGATAAGGAAAAAGTGTGTGAAATTATGAAAAAAAAACATGATATCTCTTTTCCCTTGTATATTGTTGTCATTTTCAATTCTTTTTTGCAAAATAGTGTAAAAAAATTAACTAATAATCTTAAATTACAATAAATTTCTCAAAGCGCTTTGTGGACATAGACTTTGATGTGACACATGACTACGGCTATTGGTCAGATTATCTGACCAATGAAGTTGTGTTTCAACTGCTTTGAATTTCCTACATTTTTTTCACTTTTTAAAAATGATTTTCTTAACGAAAAATAAATAACATTAAAAATATTAATAGAGATAAAACGCCAAACCGAAAACGTTTACAAAAAATGAACCGTAACATATAACAATACCTAGTGTATTGAATGTTCCACAAACTTCATTAGATAGTAAAAGTCAACTTATATTTTCTAACATTCACTACAAGCATTTATTTCGATCAAGACCTTTCCTTTCAAAAGTATTTTTCGATTCTATCAATGATTCGATTTGAAGAAGCAAAAGTTATTTAAAAATTATTTTTTGGGTGAAGCTTTTGTCATTCCCTATCCTTCCACAATATTTTTATTTCAGTTTGAGAGCCTTGGACCTGCATCACGCAACGTGAAGTTTTCAAATATAGTACTGAGTGCTTAATTTGTTTGCTTTAACATCAGCTAAAACTTAAAAAGTCCCTATCGTTGTTGCAAATAATAATGATAAAACTTACCGATTTCTGTATGTGATATGTGCCCAGAAAAGACTCTTGAGGCAGTATTCTAGTTAGAAATGGGGCAACGGGATATAGTCTCATGGATTCCTTCAGTACATATTTAACCACATTTTCATTATTAACTTTTTTTAGGTCTTCTAGAGCGTCTTTATTTTTGGCTAGCAAATATAATGTCCACAATAGTGTATATGATGTCTAAAAAATTGAGGTATGGATATTAGTTTCTAATTATTTTATAATTTTCAAGTTAGGTACATATTTATAAAATCCAAACTACTTTTATTTTTTTACTTTACGGTACAACGGTGAAAACAAACTGTGTACATCAATTTTTTTTAAACTTCTACATTGTTTTCCTTATCTAGGCAAAAAATTCGTAGGCATTATCCTTAGAAAGACTTTATTTAAAAAAGGTGAATGAAACTAATATTAAAATAATTTTGTTGAAAATTGCGTGTTGCCAGTTATAACAATGTCAAAACAAATCCCTTATTATTGGTTTTAACATCAATGTATTTAATAAAGCCCTTTATAAAGAAAACTCGATAGAAAAACTTAAATAAATATTTAACACACGAACTTTGATTAAGCATTATGGATCCTATTTTTGTGACTCGCTTATTGGTCTCATAAAAAAAAGCTCGGAGTCACTTAATGTTTATTAAAAAAGCTTTTTTCGTAGTTTCGCTACAGGATTAAATCCGGAATCTACAGAAGAATCACAATAACCGACATAACTCATAGAATCAGCAAATAATATTGGCAATGGGCGTTCTGGGCCGTATCGCTAGAACAAACCCAGTGAACACATTTACATAAAATTTACATCAGATTGACGTCACATAAGTAATAATCATAGCAAATGGACATCATATTTACGTCGTAGTTTTACGTAATAGCTTGACGTCAGGAGGTATAAAATAATGACTCATATGTGACTTAGATTTTACGTAAATCATGACATAACATGATGTCATACTGATGTAAATTTTATGAAAATGTGTTCACTAGGAACGCTAATTGCTAGGAAAGAAATGTTTTTGCATTGCGACTCCGAACGTGGTGCCATAGCGTGAGACGTCCTTCCGATATCCTCGATGACGTAGTAAATGTCATAGTGTTGGTTTCAGGTGACCCCACGTTCGTACGTCATAGAAACCTAGAAAAGAGCCATATCCAGCTATGGATATATCATTTATTGTCTATGAAATAAAAGTTCCAGTAATGATTTAATAAATTATGTAAAATGATAAATTACTCTTCATATGACAAAAAGTACTTAAAAAATAGTAAATGCGGGTTTGCAATATAATTTAAATTAAACTAATCGATTTAAAGAGCTAACCGTTATCGGCACGCTTCTCTGGGCTAAGTTGAAAATTAGCAATGCTTATTTTTTTATGAACCTAATACATCAATTTTACCCAGGTCCGTCAAACCGTCCTTGAGTTATAAAAAGAAGTACAGACAAAAGCTTTAAGAACGGTAAAATAGAGGTTAGTGAATTATAAAACAAATATCAAAAAAATTGACAAAAAAATGTGTATACAGACAGAATCTACAGATTATCGGCAAATTTTTGTGGGAAATGGTTGTAACTGATCTCAGTCTTGATTATAATTTATCAATCATGCACTATCGATGTGAAAAATGTCATAAATATTTTATTCATATTTATTTTGTTTGATTAAACCTTTTAGAAAATTGATTTGAATTTTACCTTTTGCAGTAGCTATTATTTTCCATAAATGGTTTTACTTTTCAGTTGTTTTAGTGGCACAAATATAATTTCTAATAGATAATAATCTCATTATTTTCACGTAATCAAAAATTTCTAACATTATAGTAAGAACAATTTATACAGTAGTTTCTTTCAAAGAACTTAAATAATTTAAAAACTTAAAATAAACGTAGAAAAAAGGACGATATGTCACGCAAATTTTATTTTAAAAGTGAATTTTTGATAAATACCAGTTCAAAAAGAGATAGTGGAAGAAGTTCTAAATCTAAATTTCATATAACCCGCCTTGAATATGGCCTGGCCAAAAAAATCTTCATTATATTGATAGCATTGCCATATTGAATTTGACCAGATAAAACTCAGAATAAAGATCGCCTCCTATATTCCTAAACATCAGGCCTATATTCCTAAACATCAGGCCTAAATTCCTTACAAAAACCTAGACTCACTAGTCCTATAATCAGCTCTTTTAAAAGCATGTGCGATAAGTAGATCCATATACTTCAGCATGCTATATTGCAAATGTTTTTGATTGGCTGCGGACTCAGTCACGGTGACTGGTACTCGTGAGAGACTATCAAGACGGAATGGTGCAAACGTACTACTATAAATGGAATCACAGATAAGACAACACCCTCTCTGTCAGGGGACCGCTAGTACCGTTAGTATTAGTCTATCCTGTAGTTTTCGTGTCATCATGTCTTTAACGATATAATCCGTTGGGAATTGGTCTCTAGCAATGTCCTTTTTTTGTTCTGTCCTTGAACATCCCGGCCGTAGTCGCAAGAACGGAAAACTATTAACTTTTCAAAATATAATTTTTTTAATGTGTTTCCAAACAATGAACAGGATTGGGGTTGAAGTTAATAGCAGGACCAAGAGGGAAGTTAGTAAATAGGGTAGACAATAAAACAGAAATTGGATTGGATTTGAACCTCGAACTAGACTAGAAATTGAACCTATAACGGGATTGGAATCGAGAGTAGGTCCAATGTGATCAAAAGAAAAGCAAATGTTTGAAATTCGGCTAAAATGGTATTAATAGGAAAAATTAAGGAACTTCTATTATGCCCACGCAAACAAACAATATCTAAAATTGAAGTTATTATTTACTTAACTGATATAAATAAAAATTCAAACAAAATAAAATGAAAATAGAAATTCTACCCTCGTTTTATTTACACCTGCAATATTTTTTGAAGTATAATATAAAAGTATTTTGTATAGATTTACCGTGTCTCCAGCTGCGATGACAAAATCTGCTACTATTCTGGATATATTTTCTTCTTTCATATTTTCGGCTTGAAGTTTTTGAATGAGACCATTTCCCAAATTCTTCGCCATCATTATTTCTTTGACTAACTTCCGAGCTATACCAGCAAATTAAATATTAATGGTTCAATCCGTGTTAAAACGTTTCTTATTTCTTATCATATATATAATTCCTTCGTTTCTTACCTAAGCCCAGTGAAATATCCACGCTGTCCTTAAAATCCCTCCAAACTTTTAAATTTAAACGCTGACATAAAGAGACTGGTAGAGCATATAATTTTGTTGTGGTTACAAAGATCTTCTTTACTTCTCCAGCAAACTTTATTAATAATTCATCATGGTAAGAAGTCCTTTTCATCGATGAATTTGATCCCAACAGCACTCCTAATAATACTAAAAAATAAACGGAACTTTAAACAACCATAACACGAATTTATGTAATCTTATATTTGTAATAGTTAATCGTATACATCAAGATACATAATTATATAGAAACACAATTCCGTATATTTGAGTTGATGTTTTTAAGATTCGTTTCACATTGCCGGCACTTTTTATGTTGATAGTCCATACACACCTATAATCTCGTGCGAAACATAATCATGTTTTTACTGTTTTATAAAAGGTTCCGATTTTTTTTTTTATTAGTATGGAATTTTGAGACATTACTTGGAGATATATATTAAATACTTAAAGTTACACTGAAAAACAAATTTGAAAAAAATCATAACAATCGCAATTAACTGTAGATTGTTTTGTACAATTCACACTACACAATTAAGAATTAAGACTATTTCACTTCTTTATTGAGCGCCATCTGTTGTACGATAGTAACTCAGTTGAGTTGCAAGTGGCTATATTTCTTATGATAAATACAAGTTATTTTAAAGAACGAAAAATAACATGATTAAATTTGTATATTCAACAAACACTTACCTATAAAAAATAATTCTATTAATTTTGAGGCATATATTCTTGTGATTCTTATTAATAAGGACGGCATCGTAAGACAAACACTAAACACTGACCACTATGAAGCGCTGCCTATACAATACAACGCAAGAAACTCTGCCGCTCTGAAGTTTGTGGCGAAAGTGTCGCAATAGGAACGCAAGGAGAAGAAGGAAGAGTCAGGGAGTGTTGAATTGCATTGCATCATTCAGAAAGGCAGAGTTTCGTTCGTTGTACTGTGCTTGGTGGTGCTCTACCACTAATTGTAATAATTTTATAAGGTGAACTAAAGA